>RJWM01002113.1:0-136135 GCA_004363535.1 Dasyprocta punctata | reverse complement strand
TAAACTCTACACAACGACCCAACTTGGCTTCAGAAGCCTCAGGTCGCTTCTTCTGTAGGATGGGACTGGGCTGCGGGTGACTCAGAGAACACTTAGTGATCCACACAGAGCCCCAGTAATTATCTCCCCCTTCCGCCCATCTCCCTTCTCCCCTCTGTTTCCCACCCCACCTGTCGCTAGGTCCCATCGCCTGCCTCTGTCCCCGTTATTTTGCTGGTCTGCGTCTGCTCCCACTTGGGTTCCGTCACCTGAGCAGGCCTCGGTGTGTAACGACCACGTACGCGCCTGCCCGAGCCCCAGCCACACTGAGTGGAGAGAGAAAGGCATCCACTCTGTTTTCTAGAAGAGGGGGATGCAGTGTTAGAGTTGCACGAACACACGATTGGCTGGGCTGGACTAGAATTTAGGGCCCTCTCCCCTCGCATCAGCTCCCCAGGGGTCACCATCCTCTCCTGAGGATTGAACCTGAAGCCCACTCCCCAGCCCCCACCACACACACACATACTTATCCATTGCTGAGAAGCTGGAGCAGTCAGCTTGCGGGAAGCAGCTCTATCAATCTTAACAGTTGGTCAGGGCTGAAACAGGAAGGCTGGGCCCCATCCAGACCTCAGACCACAGATACAGGGGGCTGACAGGAGCAAACTGAGCCTCCTGTGTGACAACATCGCCTGTCTCTCATGACTGGAAGGCATAGTGGGGGGGTGCCTCCTGCCACTCCCATCTAGAGTGGACACCAAAACTTCTTGATGACCCTGCATGGGGCATGCTGTGCTTATCTACACGTCACTGGGGGCCAGTGCCACCGTGTGTGCCATGGGTGGGTGTGCTTTGTACATTCACGGGTACAGAGTCATGGCTCATTCCCATGAATATTCCTTCCTGGGCTTTTCTTACTGTGACCTTGGGAGACAGGTGTTCTGTTTTGTTTTGTTTTGTTCTGTTTGAGACAGAGTCTCACTATGTAGTCCAGGCTGACCTTAAACACACTATGTAGCGCAGGCTGGCCTAGAGCTCAGGGCAGTCCTTCTGCCTCAGCCTTCCAAGTGCTGGGATTACAGGGGTGCACCACCTCACCAAGTGGGAGACAGGTGTTATTACAGGAGGCACATGTAGAAGCCGCTAGTGTTGGAGCCTGGCTTTGCCCTCTAGTCCCCTGACTAGGGCTACTTCTCAAGAAGAGGACCCACGGGGACAGTGAGAGAGGACAATATTGTATTCGTGCTTCTGAGAAGTCTTTGGTGAAAGGGGCTTTTTCTTCCCTAGAGGGCTCAGGGGAGAGACCCCTGACTCCCTAGAAAGGAGGGAGGAGGGAAAGATTCTGATGCCAGGCTTGTTGCGGAGCATCGCTTCTCCATGGCGGCCTCCTCCCCGCTACAGCTAGGATAGCAGCCAGGGTCCTCGATTGCCTTCGGGGTCCCATTGGTCCCCAGAACCCTGGTTTTTTCCAGGACAGAGTATTGCTTTTGCATCTGTACCCCGCCCCGGCCCTCTGTGGGCCGCGCATGCGCAAACAGCCTCACCCGGCCCCGAAGCTCCAGGGCCCGGCCTCTGCCACCCAGGGGTGATTATAAACTCCCCTGGGAAAGGGAAGCCTGTCATTAGGCGCAGACTTCCCACCTCCCTGAAACCACCATTTCTCCTGTTTTCCCTCAGAATAACCTCCCGGCTCGGGGGGTTCGCAGACTGCCGCCCACAGGAGGACGCGGAGCAGCCACAGGGCCTTCGAGTGGAGCTACATCCTTCATTCCTTTTAAAATGTTTACGTTTTTAAGACAGGGTCTTGCTAAATCACTAAGTTGCGCAGGCTGAGCTCAAATTTTTGATACCCCTGCCTCAGCCTCACAGAGGACTGGGATCACAGGCAGGTGCCACCATGCCCAGTGAGTTTCATACAGTTTTCATGTGTCATAAAATAGTTTTTTGTTTTGTTTTGTTTCTTGTTGTTTTGAGACAGGGTCTCACTATGTAGTTCAGGCTGGCTTTAAACTCACTATGTAGCTGAAGTTGGTCTCCAATTCTTGGCTATCCTCCTGCCTCAGCCTCCTGAATGCTAGAACTATAGGTGTGTGCCACCAGACCTGACATAAGATAGCTTTGTTTTTGTGGTGCGGGGGAGGGAGCCCAGGCCCCTGTGTGTGCTAGGCAAGTGCTCTGTCACTGAGGTACACTCCCTGCCCAGGCTTCTCTTGATTTTTTTCTATCTCCTTAAAAATATGAAAAGCGTTCCTCCCTCACGGACCATGTGAGACCCAGCAGCAGCCTGGATGGGGGCGGGGTGGTGGTTTGCTGTTTATCCCTCTGTCAGGGAGTCTGTGTCTTGCTTCCCTAATGAAAAGCACGATTACAGCTGATGAGAAGAAGGGAGACGGGATTAGTGGGTGCCGGCACCCGGGCTCTCTGTCACTCTGGATAACCAGAGGGGCTTATTTTTAAACCAGTGCTTATCCCATATCTATTTTGTACTTCTGGTCCTCACCACACTCTCATGGAGCCAAGCATAACACTTTTATTTTGCAGATGAGGAACATTCAATTGAAAGAAGCAAAGCCAGCTGTAGGGCTGCACAGCTCACATCTGCCGCGGCTGGGATGCGGCCCTGGCTCCCTCGCCTAGGAGGCCGGGGCTCTGCCCACACCGAGGGCCCTTCCCAGTTCTACTGTGATGGCAGAGGGATTCACTTACCCGCAGTGAAATGAAATATGGGACGGCCCCTCTTGGTGCTAGGGACACACCGGAGAACAGAACAGTTGAGGTCCCTATTGTTTCACGTTTAGGTCATATTGGGGATGGAACCCAGTCTGCCCTGCTACTGAGCTACATCCTCAGCCCTTTTTATTTATTTATTTATTTATTTATTTATTATTATTTTTGTGACAGGGTCTCACTATGTAGTTTAGGCTGGCCTTGGAGTCACTGTGTTGACCAGGCTGGCCTTGAACTCACGGTCTCAGCTTCCTGAGTGCTGGGATTATAGGCATAGATCACCATGCCTATGTCCTATTGCCTTCGAGTATATAGTCCAGTTGGGAAATTACAGAGACCCACTAGGAAGTAATTTCAGATGGTGGTGAGGGAAGTCATACAAGACAACGGGTTAGAGGGATCGCATGGGGTCAGGAGTGAGTGCCCTCTGAGAAGGTGTGTTCTGGCTGACCCAGGGAACTCAGGCAGGCCTTGCCACAGGGGGACCAGGAGGAAAACACAGGAGGCAGAACCAGCCTGCAAGGTGAGTGAGCACCAGGGAGCAAGGAGGCGGAGCGAGAGGGAGGCCAAAAGGTGCAGTGAATGAGAAGAAACCAGATCGCGTGAGTTGAATCATGTGAACCCCGCCCTCCTGCAAGAAGAGGACCTCAGAAGAGAGGGACAAGAAGAGGCGCAACAGGATGCGATTTATAGTTTTAAAGACCACTTTGGAAGTTATGAGTCTGGCAGGCAGAAATATTAATACACCAAGAAAGTGATGAGGACAATGACGATGATGGTGGTGGTCGGCATAAACGTTTGAGACAAGCTATACGCGGCAGTACACACCTGTCATCACAGCTACTCTGGGGGAAGTTGAAGCAGGAGGGTTGCAAATTGTAGGCTAGCCTGTGTAACTTAGGGAGAACTTTTCTCAAAAATAAATAGAGGGCCGGGGATTTAGCTCAGTGGCATAAGCACCTGCCTTGCAGGTGCGAGGTTATGAGTTCAATCCCTGGTACCAAAAAAAAAAGATAAGTAGATGAATAAATAAAAGGGCTGGGGATGCAGCTCAGTGGTAGAGCACTTGCCTAGCATATGCAAGGCTCTGAGTTCAACCACAAGAAAAGAAAAAGGGTTTGGAACAGAACAGAGATGTGCCATGACCACTGGACTGGCATGGAATGCGCTGTGGGTGGGGAGGGCTCCCTGTGACGGGCTTGGCCTGACCTCCAAAGGGAGCCCTGTCTCCTCCTCTGTCTTCACTCACACTCTTACAAGCCCAGAGGTGGGAGAGAAGGCCAGGGCGTCCGCAGGGCAGGGCTGGTGTCCCTCAACACTGGCACCGCTGGCTTTTTCTATTTATTTTATTTTATTCTTTGTCTTTTTGAGACAAGGTTTCACCATGCAGTTCAGGCTGGCCTCGAACTCATGTTATAGCCCAAACTGCCCTCGAATTTATAGCAATTCTTTTGCCTTAGCCTCCTGAGTGCTGGGCTTTTTTTTTTTTTTTTTGTACCAGAAATCAAACTCACAACCTCGAACCTGCCAGGCAGGCATTTAGGCCACTGAGCTAATCCCCAGCCCTGTTTTTTGAGATAGGGTCTCACTATGCAGTTCAGGCCAGCCTTGAACTCACTTTGTAGCCCAGGCTAGTCTCAAACTCACAAGAATCCTCCTGCCTCAGCCTCCTGAGTGCTGGAATTACAGGTGTGTGCCACTACGCCCAGCTCTTATAGGCATGTGCCACCTCGTCCAGCTTCACTGCTAGCTTTAAAGTCCAGAGGCCCCTGGGACCTAGAGGATCTTGGAAGCTGGGAGGTGCCAGCGGCAGGAAGAGGAGATGAGAGCTGAGAACACCAGAGACATCCAAAGAGAGGTGATTCTTGTTCAAAAGAAACCAGAGTGCAACTATATGTGGTGGTGTATTCCTGTAATCCCAGCTCTCTGGGAGGCTGATGCAGGAAGATTACAAAGTTTTAGCCCAGCCTGGGCAATTTAGAAATTTAGTGAGATCCTGTCTCAGAATAAAAAATTAAAAAGGGCTGGGTCATAGTTCAGTGTGAAGGCCCTGGGTTCAATCCTGGTATGGGGGAGGGGCAGAGTGTCTCCCTTTCTGCCTGCCTGCCGCTGGGGACTGCGCCATGATGGGATCAAAAGGTGAAGCATCTTTGTCAGATCAAAGGCAGCTCTGGGCTGGGGGGGCCGTTTCGGGTCAGGCACTTTCGGGAAGGCGATAGAGGCACTTGGGCTGTCTGGGGTGCAGGGAGAGGGGGTTTGATGGACAGTTCACACATGCTTGGGTCGGGGGAGCTTCCTGCCCAGCGCACCCCAGCAGACATTCTGGGCCCACTGTCCATCAAGGCCTTAACTCAAGTGTGAAGAAGCCGATCCTCCAGGAAGAAGGCGCAGTGTGTGGAGAACCCAGCCAGGTGACCGCAGAACCCTTAACCCCTTGGGGCCTGAGCCCTGTTTGCGAATCCTGCTCAGCTTGGAGGACAGGCGCTGGCCCCAGCACCACAGTGGCCTGTGTCTCATCCCTCCTGCACCCTGCTCAGTCAGCCTCCCTCAGCAAGTCCTGGAGCCTGCTTGAGCCTGGATTCCTCAGGCTTCTTCTAAACCAAGCGCCTGTCCAGACATCTGCGCTCGGCTGCCCCGGGACCTGTGACTCTCTCAGTCCCCTGTAGTGGGAGGAGGCAGGGAGGAAATGAGCATTTACTCAGGGGCTGCTGGAAGTCAAAGCTTGTGTACTTTTGGGTGTGTGTATGTGGCAGAGAGGTGGGTAATAGAGATTGAACTCAGCTACACTGAGCTTTGCACTGAGCTGCATCCCCAACCCTTTTCTTACTTTTCATTTTAAGACAGGGCCTCTTCTAAGTCATTAAGTTGCCCAGGTTGGGCTCATACTTGGGATCTTTATGCCTCAGCCTCCCAGAATGCTGGGATCACAGGTGTTGCCAGCACACCTGACTTGTATGTACTATTTTATTTATTTACTATTTTTTTCTTGCTAGTCTTATGAAAAAGATACTACTCCATTTTACAGATTAGGGAATGCGCTCCCAGAAAGATTTGGTGGCTCCTCAAGAACCCACAGCTAACAGGTGGGGACTGGGTTTGATCTCACCCCTGGCAGAGCCGCTTGGGCACCCTAGCCCTCTGCAGTCGTTTCTCACACCACCCCGCACTGCTGCTGACACCTGCCCCTCTTTCACCTGTACATTGAGCCCTGCCATTTACTCCCTGGGTACAAATGTGTCCCGCTGTGGTCCCAGCTGCTCCATGCTCACGATGACTGTGTGTCCTTTGATCAATCCCATCTTCAGATGGTGCCTGGAGCTTTGGGTTGTTGTTTGTGGTAACGACCACCACCCTCTGTTGCTCTCATTTCCCCCACCCAGGCAGGAATCGTTAACCTCGGTTATTCCTGACCATCTGCTGTGTACCGGGCACAGTGCTGAGGCTGGATTGCAGCGCCCAGGGTGTCTCACTGTTCACGTGGACGTGTGCCTACGCATGGGCGTAGCAGCCTTGTGTGTCTAGTCCCAATCTGGAAACACCCCAAGTGTCCTTTAGCAGCTGCATAGTAAGACAGGCTCTGGTACTAACATACCATAGACTATTACTCAACAGTAAAGTTATCAACTGCTTTTTAGGTATAGAAATTATTTCCTTATTGATTTTTGTGGTTCTGTGGCTTGAACCCCTGAGTTTCGCACCCCACCCCCAGCTATGAACTGTTTATTAACAGAAAAGGCCTACAGGCCCTTTTCTTCTGGGTCATACCCACACTATGGCCATAGTGGCTGGTGGCCTTGTGCTGGCCTTGGACACAAAGGCCACAAAGGCAGAGCTCTGAGACCCCTAATCTTCGGTTGCTCCAGGTGTCCATGGAGCAGGTCAGCTGGAACCTGGCTCTATCTTCCACCCTTTGCATCCTTCTGTCCACAAGCACCAGGCTGGGACCTTGTGCTGGTGTGGACACTGCATGTTGGTGCCCAGTGCCCCCACCTCACCCTCAGTGGGAGGTCACTGCTTGCTGTCCTAACACCATGTAACCGCATCTCCACCCTACACCTCTAATAGCAAAGACTTTCTGCACCCATCGCTGTTGGCATCAAGCGCTCATGCAGCGTGCCATAATCTCTCAGGATGACTAGGGACAGTGTAGGAACAAACTCCTGATGCATGCAGCTGCTTGGGTGGCTCTGCAGGGGACTTGCTGAGAGGAAAGCTGTGCCCCATAGTCGCATGCTATATGATCCCTTTAGACAGCATCTTGAACTAAAACATTAGAGATGGAGGACAGAAGCGCCGTTGCCAGGGATAAGGCATGAGAAGAGGAATGGGAAGGGGTCTGAGTGCTGAAGGGCAGCATGGTGGGGGTGTCCCTGTAGTATTGGAACGGTCAGAATGTAGACTTAGATGATGGATACTAAGCATGCATGAGTGATAAGGTTGTGTAGAACTAAACACACACACATACACAGGCACAAGTAAAACAGAAGACCTGAGTAAGACTGATGGCATCAGTACCAATATCCTGGTTGTGATATTACGCTGTAGTTTTGCAAAATGTTGTGGTGGGAAAGTGGGCAAAGTGTGCAAAGGAGCTCTCTGTCATGTTTCTTCTTTCTTCCCCTCCCCGCTTCTTCCACAGTGCTCGGGATCAAACTCAGGGCTTCACGCTTGGTAGGGAGTGCTCTACTACAGAGCCGTGACCCAGTGCAGTATTTTGTTTATTATTCCATGTGAATTTCCAATTATCTCAATGCATGTGAATCTCCGATTATCTCAATAAAAATTCTAGTTAAAAAATTGGGCTGAAGCTGGGGGTGGTGGTGCACACCTTTAATCCCAGCACTCGGGAGGCTGAGGTAGGCAGAGCGTTGTGAGTTCGAGACCAACTTGGGCTACAACATGAGCGCAAGGCCGACCTGAGGTACATAGTGCGACCCTGCCTCAAAAAACTAGGGCTGGGAGTTTGGCTCAGTGGCTTAAGTGCCTGTCTGGCAGGCGCGAGGCTGTGAGTTCGAACCCCAGTGCCACAAAAAAAAAAAAAAAAAAAAAAATTGGGCTGAGACGTAGCTGAATGGTAGAGTGCTTGCCCACCTAGTATGGTAAGACCCTGGGTTCCAGCCCCAGCACCACATACACACATGCACACACACACACACACACACAAAGGTGAAAGGAGGACCAATTTCCCTCCCTCAAGGGCTTATGATCTCCACTGTGTTCCCTATTTCTTCTCTGTTTCTTTAATCCAGCTGCAACAATACGACACATAATAAATGGCTGTCCTGTCCTTCCTTAGGGAAAAAACTGCTACATGGTCAGCGAAGGACCCTAAATTCAAGCCCACCTTCGCTCCTCTCCCTGACTTCTCCAAGCCCTGTCTCCCCACTGTTGGCATTTTAGTTTTCTAGAGGAGGATTGGGAGGTGGAGGCCCTTAGAACCTCCAGGGTGGCCTAGGGATTAGGGCTCTAGTTAAAGCCACAGAGAGGCCAGAGCGACTGTGTCCCACCTGGTCCCTCCCTGCCCTGGCTGGCAGAGGACCAGCCCCTTCTTCTCCAGGATGCAAAGAGACCCTGAGCCACAGTGGGGTTCCCTCTCCCTCCCTCTCTTCACCCTCCACCCCCCCCCCCGTCTCTCCCTAGTGGGGGAAAGAGGAAAGGTGCCTGCATCCTGGAACCCTGCATGAGTAACCTCTCCAGGGAAACAGCTGCCCAGCTGTTTCCTGCCCCATCACGGCTCCCCACACCCCCTCACCTACCGTCCCTCATGCGAGTCTTTTCCACAGCTACATCCCAGCAACTGCGCCGATGGAGGGAGGTGGAGAGGGGACTCCTGCAGCCCAGTCCTGGGACTCTAGCCAACCTCGCCTGCTCCCCACTGTGTGCCCCCCCAGTCCCAAGCTTGAAACAGCAGGCTGGGTCCCCAGCAGCTGTACACAGCAGGGGTAGGGGACAGTCACACTCCCTCTCGCTCCCAGGCAGCTGCTGAGGGGCTGGGAATAAACAATTTAACTTCCTGGGGCCCTGGATTCACTACCTAATCTCCTCCTTCGCTTGCTCGGCATCTAAGGATCCACATCCCAGCTGTGCCCAGTGGCAGGTCTGGAGGCTTCTGCAGGCAGAAGGACACAGGCCTGTCCCGGGCCCAGCCTGCCACTCCCTGAGAGGGCGGGGGAGGCACCAAGAGGAGCAGCTGCTTCCCTTCCTGTCCTTCCCATGATACCCACAACGAGGGGGCACCAGGGACTTGGGTTTCCCAGCTCAGTGGAGAAATGATTTCCTTTCATTAAAGAAGCATGTAATTAGCCTGGGGAAATAGGAGGACCCCAGAGAGAACGTATCCTTTGGCTACAATGGCAAGAGAGGGGGTCCAGAGAAATGAGAAGCCCCCTTTCCAATTGCCCTCAACACGTAAACACTCCACAATCTGCCTCTCTGTTTCTCTCCTTAGGGCTCAGAAAACATCAACCCCAAGCAAAGGCTCCAGAAGCGGCTTCTCTCTGGCCTTTTGCTGCCTTCAGTCTTTTGTCCCTCGTGAGAACGAGGGTTAGCTATACAAACTAGAATTCCTCTGCTCCAAGGTAGGTCATAGAAACTCCAACCCCCTTTCCCAAAAGCCAGTCATAGAACCTGACTATTACAGTACTCAGAATTTTTTTCTGTCTTTCTGTGTAAGAGCTAGCCATTAAGAAATTCTCTCTAGCCAGGCGTGGTGGCATACACCTTTAATTCCAGCATTCGGGAGACTGAGGCAGGAGGATCATTGCGAGTTTGAGACCAGCCGGGGCTACAAAGTGAGTTCAAGGCCAGCCTGAACTGCATAGTGAGACCCTGTCTCAAAAAAATAGGGCCAGGGATTTAGCTCAGTGGCTTATGTGCCTGCCTGGCAGGCACAAGGTTGTGAGTTCAATCCCCAGTACCAAAAAAAAAAAAAAAAAACAACTCTCCAACCCTTAGGAGGCTGAGGCAGAAGGATTACAAGTTTGAGGCTAGCCTGGGCTACATAGTGAGTTCAAGGCCAGCCTAGACTACGTAGTGAGATTCTCTTTCAAAAAACAAAAGACACCAGGTGTGGTGGTGCACGCCTTTAATCCCAGCACTCGGGAGGCTGAGGTAGGAGGAGCATTGTGAGTTTGAGGCCGGCTTGGGCTACAACTCGAGCGCAAGGCCGGCCTGAGCTACACAGTGCGACCCTGCCTCAAAAAACCAGGGCTGGGAGTTTGGCTCAGCGGCTTACGCGCCTATCAGGCAGGCGTAAGGTTGTGAGTTCAATCCCGGGTGCTGCAAAAAAAAAAAAAAAAAAAGACATAAGACCCCTATTCCAGAGTGGTCTTGCCCCATGCTGCACAGAAAAGCCACGAAGAATCTGGAAAGATAGCCCTGGTTGTCTCCCTAGTCCCCCAGACTCCATCTACTAGCATTAGATCACAACCTTTTGTCCAATGACATTTTTATAGGATTGTACATTCTTCATCCAACACTGGTATCAATATGGGTGTTTTCCCAGTCTTTCATCTGAAAGTGCCGTGTCGCATAACCTTTGATTAAATACACTCGTTATGTTTTCTCCTGTTAACCTGCCTGTTGTGGCAGAAGTGTTGGTCACGACCCTTCCTGATGAGAGAGGACAGGGATGAACCTTTTCCTCCCCAGCATGCTCTTACTATACACAGTGCAGGCCACACACACAACAGAAACCCAAGGTGCCCAGGATACACCCGAGGTGGTGCTGAGTCAGGAGTGGAAGGCGAGCGATACAGGCCATGAGTAAGTCAGAGTCCCAGGAGCACAGCGCCTCCTTTTCTCTCTGTGTCTGGTCCTGGCTTGGATTGTCCACTGGGCTTCAGGGATCCAGATGAAAAACCAAGAGGTTTTTTGAGGGCCCCCTAAACTGGGCAGAGAAGTGGGGGCTGAGGGTTGGGCTTCTTCAGATAAGTCAGCTTTATTCTTTCGTTCTGAGGTAAGACCCATGGAATAAAAAGCTTAAAACCACATTACTAGCGGAAAAATTACAGGGAACGATCAGATCCGTAGTTCTTAACTGGAGGCAACCTTGTCCCCTAAAGGACATTCAGCAATGTCTGGAAACCCTGTGTGTGTGTGTGTGTGTGTGTGTGTGTGGTGCTGGGGATGAACCCAGGGGTGCTCTACTACTGAGCCACACTCCCAGCCCTTTTTATTTTGCATTTTGAGACAGGGTTTTGCTAAGTCACTAAGTCGTCCAGGCTGGGCTTGAACTTGTGATTTTCCCATCTCATCTTTCCGAGTAGCTGGAATTGTGCCCACTGTACCCAGCTAGAGACACTTTCCATAATCATTTCCAGGGAGAGGGTGTTATTGGCACCTAGCAGACAGAGGCTGGGAAGCTACTGAACATCAGTATACAGGATTGTCCCACAGCAAAGAATCATCTGATGTCACGAAATTCTGCCTGAGGTGAACCAATGAACATGTCTCTGAGCCTTTAGGGTCAAAAGGACCGCAGCCATCCTCAGTGACAGCCAAGTCCAGAGCTCCTCAGACGATGAGAACAGCTGAGTTCATATCAGGAAGCCAAAGTGACATGTTTCTCCATGAGACTGAATAGCACACCATCATCCCTTCCTGAGCCAGTAAGCGATGCTCAAAGTAAGGACCAGAGCTCCCCCAAAGTGAACCACAGCCATTCTCAGCAATGACAAGGTCCCAAGCTCCTCTGACAAACAGAACAACCAAGTTCATATCAGGAAACAATCTCGACACACTCCTCCAAAGAGAACCAGTGCCAACAGGAAAACCAATACCACCACACTCCTTCTTCTCCAGTTCTCCCTCTTACATTGTTGGCAACAATGCCCAGGCTGTCCCTCCACACTCAGCACCATGGTGATTGACTTCAGCTGGGCGCCACAAGTTGACCACCAGTTGTCAATCCACCACACACGTCATTCCTCCGCCCCAAGCGGAGGAGAACAGAGCAACCGAGAGTGCTGGGAGGCGGGTCTGGTTTGGGCCACTGCCACAGAGTCTGCCATCCGGCTCCCTTCACAAGCATCGAAAGATGCATATGAGGCACCGTGTTTCCCAGAGAGCCTGCAGGACAAGTACAAATAAGCAGATGACATCCGGTGCGCAGCGCAGGGAGACGCAGAGAGCGCCGGGAGAGCTGAGCTGGCTGCGGCTGCGGCTGCGTGATTCCCAGTCCTCCCTCCCTCACCCTCGTTTATTGAGATTGTGCCACCACCCCACCCTCAAGAGAAGACAGGCAGAGGAAGGTCACTTCCTCGTGCAGCCAGTACGAAGGGCCAGGCTCCAGCACCTGCTTCTGGCTGCACTAATGCGTTAGCAGCATCACCTACTTCTCAGCCCCCGGAGAAGCTTTACTGCCAGGCCTCTTGCTGGGTGGTTTCTTGAATGAACCTCACAGTGACACTGAGAAATGGATTTCCTGACATAGTTCATGGTCTCAGAGTCCGGGTGTCAAGGCGGGTGCTGAGATTCCAGGTGCACACCATCACACGCAGCTTCTCTGTGCTCCCAGACATGAACATTTGCGGTTTTCAAATTTGTCTAGTTCTCTTTCCAGAAAAGCCCAAACCAAGGCCTGAATCTGTAGGGAGTTCAATAGCAGATGGGATTCTTAGATCACAGCATTAAAAAAAAAAAATCCAGTAAATCAGGCATGGTGGTACATTGCATGTACAATTTAGGAGGCTGGGGCAGGAAGATCTCTGTGAATTTGAGGCCAGCCTGAGGTACATAAGCAAATTCAAAATGTGCCTGACCTACATAGCAATACCCTGCCTCAAAACAAAAACAATAACAAAGGATTGAGGCTATAGCTCAGTGGGAAGGGTTCAATCCCCAATAACTCACACACACACACACACACACACACACAACCAAACAAACAAAACCCCCAAAGCAGAGCGCCAGAAGAAATATGTGACAGTGGTATCCACCCAAGAGAAAATGGTCAGCTGCCTCTAGTGACCGTAACAGAGCGCATCCAAGAGGAAAGAAAATGACTTCCAGGAATGGCAAACAGGGATCCAGCTCTGGGATTTTAGTTGGTACTGCTAAACCAAACCACCAGCTGGGTGCTGCCAGGACCGCTCGTCTCAGTCACATCACTCGGACCAAGCTGCCTCTTTCAATAAGAGGAAAAGCAGAGCTATTTAGTCCATCTGATCTTTTGGTATGATTTCAGCTAGCAGTGGTTGTCAGACTTCAGCGTGTGTTAGAATCCACTGGGACTCATTAAACCCAAGCTGCTAGATCCTCTCCCCAGAGTTTCTGGACCTAGGGAGTGGCCTGAGAGTTTGCATTTAAAGCAAGTTTCCATCTGAGGCCCGGGCTGCCAGTCCAGGGACCACATTTTGTATTTGTTTGTTTTGTTTTTGAGAGTCAAAGATAGGTTTATTAAGCAGAATCAAAGAAGTACACACTCAGGAATGCTGGCCCTGGAGGACCCGGGGCCTAGGGACCACACTGAGGACCACTGACTTCAGGCACTTTTCTATGCGCAGCCAAAGAATACTGAATTGCAAAGCCCTTACTTAATACCTTGCTTTTCAGTAACAGCTGCATCTCGTTATTAGCTACTCTTTCTCACTGATTAGAAAAAATGTGGATTCTTTTTTTTAGGGGCGGTGGGTAACTGGGAATTGAACCCAAGGCTTTCACATTGGGGCTACATCCCCAGAGCCTTTTTAAATTTTTTCGTTTTGAGACAGGGTCTTGCTAGGTTGCTAATTGCCCCCACTGGGCTCATATTTGTGATCCTCCTGCCTCAGCATCCCAGAGTGCTAGGATTACAGGCGCAAGCCACCATGCCCAGCTGTATAATCTCAGTTAAGAATTTTGCCTTAAAGATAGTAAAAACAAAACACAAAAGAAAGAAATCTCTTTAGAAAGTCTGATGAACACAAACAGGACTGACTCGGCCTGTCAAAGGTGTGGAGAGGGGGCTTCTTCAGCAGTGGCCTCCTTTCTTCTCCCACACACCCTCATTGCTGCAGGTGTCCACACCAAATCTGCCTGCAGCCCTCCGGCTTGGACCGAGCTGGCGCTGTGACTACAAGCCTGGGGGAAGAGTGCTCTCCTAGTTCCCAGTTTAATTTTCCTAATTATCGTACTTTAAAAAATTTTTTTTCTTTTTTTTGAGACAAGGTCTTGTTGTGTTAATACTGTACTCTTAAAGGGAATAAAAATTGCAGTTCTCACGGCCCTAAATGCTGACATTTGTCCAAAATGCCTAACGAGGGGAAGCATGTGTCATGCACATTAACGGAACTCAGTGGCAGTAACTGAGATGAGAAAACTGAATGTCTTACCAGAGCCAAAATGAACAGCTTTATCTCCTGCAGCAAGATAACATGACAAGAGGAACTTTCAACTCTGGGGAGTTATCTTATCTATCCACAAAGCACAAATGATCTTAATCTGTGAAGAATGTCTTGTGAAAAATAGGCTCCTGACCACATTTTTAGTATTTATACAGTCTGTCCATTACACCACTTAGACACATTAAAAAAAAAAAAATTAAGGGCCTCTTCACTATCTGTTGAAATTATATCTTTCTTCCCCAAAGATGGAAGAAGATTTTGAGAGGAAGGAGGGTGATATACATTTTGTAGCTTGCCCCTGTGGTTCAAACTGTCAAAATGTTAGTAGCCTCGTGATAGGTGCCCCCCGCCAAGCAACCTAGTGAGACTTTAGTATCCTGAGAATTTGGGGTGTCGCATTTCATCAGTTAAACAATTCAGCTGGGCCCTGATTGTAGATCCAATAATTTTGTGGCTGCCTTTCTGGTACTAAATTTGAAAGCCCAAGGATACCAAAGTAAGATGATTTCATATACCAAAAGTATGCTACTGACAAATATTTCTAATCAGATCAAATGAATGTTTTCTCATTTGAAATATGTCCTATAACTAGCAATGCAGTTAGAGACCACTGGATGAGATTCTTTCTTCCTACTACGAGCTGAAAAAACCATCAAGCTCTGATCAACTGCACTTTAAATAGGTAGAAAAACCTTCCCAATGACTTGGGGGTTATTGTCACCCCCCCAAAAAAAACCACTCAATACTGTGAGTTGGTTAAAGATTATCTTTTTGTAACAGTGTTCTTACTAATAAATAACTCCTTTGTATCAGAGACAAAGCTAGATAGATTTCAGTTCCGCAGAAATGAAGTTTTTGATTGCAACATACCTTGCCTAGAGATACTTCTCTGCTTTTGTTTGGGGCTGGTTGTCTGTAACACCAACAGTAGCCTGTGTGCCCAGAGAGCCTGTCTTCCAGGCGTTGTGTACACAGCCTCACTTGCTCTCACAGTGTCCCTCTGAAGCAAAGCAGCAGCCTCTTATCACCACTGTATAAAAAGAAGAAATGGGGATAGGGTGTGTGGGGGTGAAGTGGGTAGCTGGCTTGCTCAAGAATATCCTGCAAATTGATCTCCCATCTTAATTCAAACCAGCCACAAAACTTCTCCAAAGCAGATCCCCGGAGGAGGAAAGCAAATTAGAGACACATCTGTAATCCCAGTACTTTGGAGGCTGAGGCAGGAATATTGTTAATTTGAACCCAGCCTAGGGGAATTTAGTGACTTAGTAAGACTCTGTATCAAAATAAATTTAAAAAGGGCTGGGGCTCAGCCAGGCGTGGTGGCGCACGCCTTTAATCCCAGCACTCGGGAGGCTGAAGTAGGTGGAGCGTTGTGAGTTCGGGGCCGGCTTGGGCTACAACAAGAGCACAAGACCAGCCTGAGCTACATAGTGCGACCCTGCCTCAAAAAACCAGGGCCGGGAGTTTGGCTCAGTGGCTCAAGAGCCTGTCTGGCAGGTGCAAGGTTGTGAGTTCAATCCCCGGTGCCGCAAAATAAATAAATAAATAAATAAAAATAAATAAAAAGGGCTGGGGATATAGCTCAGTGCAAAGGCCCTGAGTTTAGCCCCTAGTACTGCAAAAGCAAACAACTACTTCTGCTACAGTGAGTATTCCACACAATTCTCAAACCTGCTTCGTGAACAGCCATTGCACTCTTTACACTATTCACACAAATTCTCTGGAATAATCCAGTTTTATGCCTTAGTTCCTTAAACCATAAAAATATCCTAGCCATGCTAATATCTTGAGATCTAAGCTAATACTATAGACTGTCTTTCCTATTGAGGAAAGGAACGACACTGTTCATGACAGCACAGGTTCCAATTTTTGGAGTGGAATACAGCTATGATTTCTGGTCCCCCCACCATGTGCTATGTGCGTGTGAGTGTGCGTGTGCATGTGTGTTACTGGGGATAGAACTCAGGTCCTCCCCACTGCTAGCAAGTTCCTCCCTCAGCCATCTATAGTTTCCATTGTCAGTAAATATTGGTTGTCAGTTCAGGGGCAAACTGTAAAGGAACAGGTGTTGTAGAAACTTCTACTACCTGGCATTGGTAGTGTATTCCTGTATGGGTTTATCTCCCAGAATGGAGCACTGGCTCTTCAGCAGCTGCTCAGAGCTGTCGACTTCTAGAGAAGAGTAAGTAGCCCAGGATCCAAGTAGTAGGTCTTATTGCTTCATACAATTGTGTGGAAAGAGAATGAGGGAAAGCAGGATGAGAGAAGGGGTGGCCTGCTTTGCTCTTGGCCCAAGATAGGCCTGTTGTGCAATGTCTAGGACAATCCCCATACTCTTGAACTAGATACTGTCTGTGTCCTGTACCTGAAGCTACCCTCACATTCCCTACAACAGGGCTTTGGCATCTAAGCTCTGCATTGTTCCAGGTTTACCAGGAAACACTATTTATCTTGTACTCAGGCCAACTGTTGTCTCTCTTCAGACAGCTGGTTTCTAACCCATCTCTCAGGTGACCTGGTTCCTGTGCACACAATATATTTCCCTCAAAAAAAAATTCACCAACCCTATGGAGCCAACCACCCATTCACAAAAGCAAGAGAAAGAAAAGAGAGGTAGTAGCAAATTAGGTCAGAGTCAGAAGGAAACGACAAACCAGATGGCTCATGGAGTTTGTAATTGAGACATGGCATGCATTAGGTATGAAGTCAGGTCACTGAGCCCCAGATTATGTCCCAAGATCTACACAGAATGGCAATGGAGATTTCTTGATTCCTAAAGACATTTAGTATTAGCCAGGCGTGGTGGTGCATGACTTTAATCCCAGCACCCGGTAGGCTGAGGTAGGCGCAGTGTTGTAAGTTTGAGGCCGGCTTGGGCTACAATGTGAGCAAGGCCGGCCTGAACTACATAGTGTGACCCTCTCAAAAAACTAGTTTGGCTCAGCAGCTTATGCGCCTGCCTGATAGGTGTGAGGTTGTGAGTTTGATCCCCGGTACCACAAAAAAAAAAGAAAAAAGAAAAAAAAATTTAGTATTTTAGAAAGTGTTTTTCTTTTCTTTTTTTTTTTTTTTTCAGCACTGGTGATTGAACTCACAACCTTGTGCCTGTCAGACAGGCACTTAAGTCACTGAGCCAAACTCCTGGCCCTGGTTTTCTGAGGCAGGGTCGCACTGTGTAGCTCAGGCCGGCCTTGCGCTCGAGTTGTAGCCCAAGCCGGCCTCAAACTCACAACGTTCCTCCTACCTCAGCCTCCTGAGTGCTGGGATTAAAGGTGTGCACCACCATGCCAGGCTAGAAACAGTGTTGTTATACATTGTTTTTAACTACTTTAGAAGTAAAATCATTTTTTCTTTTTTTTTTTTTGTAAAATCATATTTTTTAGGTGCTTAGTATTTTTATTCCATTAGGTAGAATTGTGAACTACAGAGAATTAATGCATAGCCACAAAGGGAATATGTTACTGTCTCTACATACTTTTTGGTAAAGACCAGAGTTTTGCAAATTTTTTTTATTGTTACTGCTGTATAACAACACACATTCAGCACATTGTGAATGTGATTCACTTTTTCATTCATTACCACGTACTCAGTCATTAGCTAGGGCTACCAAATTGGTAGTTACCTGTTCCCGTAATTTAGGCTATCGTTCTTCTGGGATCAATAACGTTCTACCTCCTTCAGAGCCTGACTTAACAACCCATCCAACTTAATCTTACATAGGATAATCCTGATTTATATGGTAGATTGCTGTTCTTACCCAAGATGGAAAAAGTATTCTCACATATCAGCCAAAGAGATGGTCTTTCACATTTGAATAAAAAAGGGATACTGGGCATAGTCATGTTCAACTTAATAGCTAAAACATTACCAATAATAGTAACATATATGCATACTCTTCTTTGTTCTACCTGCTCCTTAAAGTTAGATATCTGAACAATTTACTTATGGATGCGAGTTTAGCACTAAATCAAGGCAAATCATTATTTCCAACATTTTGTTATCATATTTTAAAGTAATTATTTGCTTTACTGGGATGGAAACTGGCTGCACCCTCTTGTTCTCTGGCCCTGGGATTAATACAGCATTGACAAATAATATTTATCCAGGACTTTCTCACTAAAAAAGAAGGCACGCCTTGAGCAATACCATTTCCTCCCAGGGACCTGGCCAAAGCATGTCAAAGTGTGTAGCTGTCCACTTGACCAAGATAATGAATGTGAACAAGAAACACGCCATTGAGATTAAGGTGCCCAACCCAGTGCCATACAGAAACTTAGCCTCAATATTTGTTGTGTGCAAACATGTGTCAGGGTTCCTTGTGCAAGAGCCAGGGCTTCTGAGCTGGAGGCCAATTTCAAAAGGCCTTCACCTGTTTCAAAATAGGACCAAGCATCCAAACTTGTGTTTTGAAATCTCTCAACACACACTTTCATTTTGAGATGCTGTTTGCATGTTTGGGAATTTTAAGAAGGGAATAAGAGAACAGATGTGCACCAATCAAGAGATCCTACTTCTTGTTTAAAACCCAGAAGAAAGACTGCTGCATACAGTTCCGCGGGTGCACTGATGATAGGACGACTATAACCCAAGTAGGCGGCAGAGGTGCAGGTATGGTGGTTGCTGGGGACAGTACAGTATCTTACAACAGGAGAGGGATCACCCCACCGGCACGGCTTTGGACAGACACTGCCCTCTACCGGCAGAGGGTAATTGTTACATACAGTAATTATTTTGAGATGTAAACAGAAAATAGAAGCATTAACCTTACTTTAGCCTTTGTGTCTAGAGACTACAGATATTTTCAAGTAAGTTGAAATACTTCATGATAAATCTTCCTACCTTATTGAAAAGTTTCAGATCGTCCCCACTTTTTTAAGAGTAGGAAAATTTATTGGAGAAAAGAATGGGGAATAGGAATGAGGAATAGCTCCTGAGACAGGAGGGGTCAGTCCCAAATGGGTTGCCAACGAGCTCACTTCTGAAGTTTTTTTGTTGTTGTTATTGTTGTTGTTGTCGCTGTTGTTTCAAAGGAAGATTTATAGAGCAATATAATGAGGCGGGTATAACGTGGGTCAAAATTATAATCAACCAATAAGATAGCAAGTAGTCGCTTAGGTAATAGTGATCTAATGGTAGCAAGGGTACATGGGTGACATCATTAACCTTGGTCAATAATCTGTAGTCCTAGCCTTGTCTTTAGCTTTAGTAGTCCTAGTCTGAGTAGGTGGGAGAGGACGGCCCATCCCTATGAGATAATGAGTACCACTCAGGAGGATGGTACCAATAATCCGAAACCTCCGTTCATCCCTTAGGGAACTCTGCAAAATTAGCCATTGTGACTTTAATCTTCACATGCATCTCCAGCGACAGTCCTGATGGATTCTCATTTTCTGCACTGACTCCCTCGAGGGCCCAGCCCTATCTGGCTGCCTACTGTATTTCTTTTTTTTTTTGTGGCACTGGGGATCGAACTCACAACCTCGTGCCTGCCAGACAGGCGCTTAAGTCACTGAGCCAAACTCCCAGCCCTAGTTTTTTTTTTTTTGAGGCAGGGTTGCACTATGTAGCTCAGGCCGGCCTTGAGCTCGCGTTGTAGCCCAAGCCGGTCTCGAACTCACAACACTCCGCCTACCTGAGCCTCCCGAGTGCTGGGATTAAAGGCGTGCGCCACCATGCCCGGCTTGCCTACTGTACTTCTACCTAATTTAGCTGTCTATGATATTGTCCCCTGTGAAGAGGTATCCCTAACCACAGTTAGGGGAGAAGGGGTGTAGTTCCCATCTAGCTGCTTCCAGTTGAGAAGGGTCAGCATTGCAAAATTTCCCTATTCTTTAGCAGGCCTGGGATGGAACCCTCGGCAATGAAGCCAGGCCAACACTCTACCACCGAGCTCCATCCCCAGCTCTTCCATTAAATCCTTGAAGTAACTCAAGGTTCAGTGATGAATGTCACTTGAAGATGCCAAAGAATAGCAAAACATGGCACACAGACCTATTTGAACCCTAGGTCTGCACACTAGCCTCATTGGTACCATGTCAAACTTCATCTTACCTGGACTTTTTCTTTTTCTACAATGTCGGAGAAACAACAAACATCTGGTCAGTCTTACAATTGTGAAAATTGAGGCAATAAACTATTAAACTGCAAAGCACTGTATAACTGCGATGGTCATTACTGTATATTTGTGCACATGGAGCAGTCAGTGTAGCTTCTGATGTTTTCCCGGGGTGCATCTGTTTAATAATTTGATGAATTTTGAACTCCTTCATACCACAGTATGTCTCCTGCACTGTACAGAAACAGGAAATTTAGCTGGGCGTGGTGGTGCATGCCTTTAATCTCAGCACTTGGGAGGCGGAGGCAGGAGGATCATTGTGAGTTTGAGACCAGCCTGGGCTACAAAGTGAGCTCAAGGCCAGCCTGAACTGCATAGTGAGACCCTGTCTCAAAAAAAAGGGCCGGGGATTTAGCTGAGTGGTGTAAGCACCTGCCTGTCAGATGCAAGGTTGAGTTCGATCCCCAGTACTGAAAAAAACAAAACAAAACAAAACAAAACAAAAAAACCCACCCAGGAAATCTGATATCAACTATAGTATACCCACAGACCAAGAAAAAATGGATGGAGCCAGGCGTGGTGGCGCACACCTTTAATCCCAGCACTCAGGAGGCTGAGGTAGCAGGAGCATTGTGAGTTCGAAGCCGGCTTGGGCTACAACATGAGCGCAAGGCCGGCCTGAGCCACACAGTGCAACCCTGCCTCAAAAAACCAGGGCCAGAAGTTTGGCTCAGTGGCTTAAGTGCCTGTCTGACATGAGGTTGTGAGTTCAATCCCTGGTGCCGCAAAAAAAAAAAAAAAAAAAAAAAAGGATGGATGGTTAACATTCTGAGGTCAACTTTGACCTGGTTCAAACAACTCCATTAAGAAATAATGTTAGCAACCAGGCATCATGGCACACGCCAGTAATCCCAGTACTTGGCAGGCTGAGGCAGGAGGATCGTCCTGAGTTTGAGGCCAGCAGCCTGGGCTACATAGCAAGTTCAAGGTCAGTCTGAACTACACAGCAAGACCATCTCAGTAATAATAAAGAAAAATCATCACCTACAGGTCAGCATGCATAAAACATTCTTTTTCAAATAAAATGAGTTTGCATGCAGATCACACTATTTGGCTGACAAGAAAAGTATCTAAGGAGAAAACCTGGGAAGAATGAAAGCCCAAATAGTTACAGTGTCAGCCCAGTTCTGAAGAGGGATCTTAGGGCCACACCACCTTGAACGCGCCCCATCTTGTCTAAAGAGGGATCTCTACCACATTCCAAATTGAGTGCAAATGTGTTTTTGTAAGCATAAACAGTATCTTTCACAGCAACCCGGCATTCAGGAGGCTGAGGCAGGATTACAGTTTGAGGCCAGCCTGAGCTACATTGAGACCCTATCTCAAAAACAAACAAAAAACCCCAAACAACAAAAACCCAAATCATTATCTGTAATTGTACTGAACTCTACCCTCCACAACACTTTGGACATGAACATGGAGAAAATGCTAATTAGGGACCCTCATACATGCAATCTAGTCCTTGTAATAAACTAGTGAACTTTTTGGTTTTTTTAGTGCACATGTGCAATACTGGGAACTGGACCCAGGGCCTTCACATTAAACTACATCCCTAGTCCTTAAAAAATCCCTTAAAAAAATTTCTTTTTCTTCTTGGAACTGGGCCTAAATTACTGTTGCCCGCCTGTACTTATGCTCCTGCTGCCTCGGCCTCTGAGAGTGCTGAAATTTCTAATCTCGAGTCCATGCTCTTAAGCACTGCTTGACTAAAGCTTTGCTTTCTCAGTAAGATATGTTTTCCTTTCCCAACAACAGGGTAGTCCCTCGTAGTTTCTAAATTAGTTGGGAAAACACCGTCCTCCCATCAGGATGGACTGGGAGCTGATGTACTGATAGTTTATCAGCTGTGTCAGTGTATTGCTTCAAAGTGTTATAAAAAGTACACAAAGCACACATTTGGGTTATAAAAGCCCTTTTATAAAGCCATTTTTAAACAAAACAGAAAAAAAGTTTACAAAAGAAAAAAAAAAAGATACAGAAAAAGAATAACTTGCTTCATATGTCCCCAAAAGAGAAAAATAAAGGGGACAATGCCAACATGCTCAACGATAAGGGGTTCTTTTTCTTATTTTTTTAATACAAAATACAAGCAAAGGATACACATACTTAAAACAAAGCTCAGGAGCAGACGCGCAGTCCTGGAAACCCTTCAATGAAAGTAAAGCAGGAGTTTGTTTTTTCTTTGTCTATGCAGATACATACAGAGACTGGGATATGTAAAAATTAAGTATCACAAAAGACCATCACACGATTCTACCAATGCATGTTGCATCTATAATTCACGAACATGGTCAACAAAATCATGTTCACTTCAACCCTATTTCATTTAAATTAAAGAAAAAAACCTTTTAAATAAAGTGGTTACATTCAAACTTTAACTTCCTTAGTACCATGCTGCAGATTCAGCACTGTTAAGGTATTGCAAGAATGCCCAACCCTCTGTTGTCTGATCATGTATCTAGTGACGGTGTAAAGAAAGGACGCCCGGTCTCAGCCCATGGACTAATTCATATGTTTAAGCAGGTTCCTCCTTTACCCTCCCTGCTCACAACATAAAATATTAAGGACTAAAATCAAGGAAAACTACGAGTTTTCGAGCTGGCAAAATGAAAAGTCTAAAACACAAATCAAGGCAAACGATCACTGAGAACTTGGCTGCTGCTTACCCTGGCAAGTCTTAGCCTTTCCTAAAGTCTTGCAGGAATTAGGTGTACAAGGTTTGTTGCAACACGTTCATGGTAAACAAACTAAGTAGAGCTCTTATTTACAAATCTTGTAACAAATACTTCTGGAGGAAAAAAAGAAAAGAATTCACTAATTTCCAGAAGACAAAGGTTTAATTTGCTAGACGTATACAAACACACACTCATACGCACACCCACACAGTATTTCAGGGGTCTTTATACATGTTATTTTAGGGCATAAGCTGAGTACTATACTCCCACACCCCATCAAAAAAGGAGCAAAAAAAAAATCCCTGTTCCACCCTCCCCATAATCTAGAAAACCCTCCCTCAACCCTGATGTACAAAGTGTCTGCACAGCGGTGGCATTCCACCAGCCACACAAAGCACGCTCTGACAGATGTCACCCATCAGTCACTCCATTGGCATGGCAACAGGCAGGTATTCGGGATTTTTCCCAATAGTGGTTATTACAGTCAGCACCACTGTGAGTTTCATGAATTAGGCTTTGAAGTGTAAATTATGGATTTGATACTCAAAAAGAATCGTATATGAGTTTATCCAAGACAAAGGGAAAATGAGGTGAGACTGAAATCGACTGATAAGATAGCTTGGTGTCCCAATATTCAAACAATAAACCAACTCTATTTTCACAGACTCAGCTTCATCCAGAGAGAAAAGGACAAGATTATACCCTCAAGAGCAACCAGTTTATTTTTCCCACTCTTTGGCAGATGTGTATTCCCTGTTAAGTATCTCAGTGTAAACTCCATAAAGACCACGGCCCAGGTTTCTTTCTTTCCAAAATCTCCCAGTGAGTTTTTTTCTTTTCAGTGTTGCTACTGCTATGGTAGGCAAAGAACGAACAGTTCAAACTGGCACTTGCTCACTACAAGAGCCACATGGCCACATGATCTTTTAGAAAGCTTTCCCCATTGCTCCTGGCATTAAATTCTGCTCTTGTCTTTCTAACTCTCAAAACATAACATCTCTTTAAACTGGTTTAAAAAAAAAAAAAAAAGCACTATTCCATTCCCAACCAGCACTCTAAAATCCACTTGTTATTTGAATGCTCACTGATATAAAACTATTTTTTACAAAGCATCAAGTTCGCTTTAACTGACCATACTCATGAGTATCAAAAATCTTATTAGACTGTAATCTCAATTTCCATCTTGATTTACTACCTGTAAAAAAATGGTGTCTGAACCAGTTCCAAGTACTGAATTTTGAGAATTAAACTGAGGCAAACCAGTTACTGTGGGGAAAAAAAAAATCACTATCCAAAGCTCCTTCAAGAGAATACAACTATTGTACTATTCTTCAAGATCAAGATTGCCACTCGTCTCCTCGAGAAAGGAGGAAACACCTATTATTCTTCGTTTATAGAATCAATATGGAGTTATGAAGTGTTTTAGAAAGCAGGGCAGGGCCAGGGATTTAGGTCAGTGGCCTAAGCACCTGCCTGGCAGCCCGAGGTTGTGAGTCAGATCCCCGGCACCAAAATCTTCCAATACTGAGATTAAAATTTACCCTTGGGTCCACTTCCGATTCCAATCTGAGGCGAGAATGGCTAAAAGCAGCAGCAAGTTACCAACAGGTAAGACAGAAACTACCCATTTCTAGCTGGAGGAGAGCACAAAAGAACTTTTAAGAATTAGAATGTAGTGTCAGTCAGCATAGCTGCCAAAATCGGTTACAGAGGTAAACCTAAGGGAGCTTAGACTTCAGATAACATATACAGGCACCTTCAAAGTCAATGTCCTTCCTGAGCGCTGCAAAATAAGACAGTGAATGCTACTGCCACTTTGTTGTGGGCACACTAGAAAAAAAAACAGCAGATTTGGCCAAGGGCAAGTGATGATGACCAGTCACTCCCCACTTCAGCTGTAAAGCATCCTAACTCCACTATCAAGCCTACCGAGCACCTGTTTCCAGTTGAGTCAAGTCACTGTCCTTCTACTTGCATGCAGGATTTGAGGGAAGACTAGAGCATTTAAAAACATCAATGAAGTGGAAAAAGTAAGTCCTTCAGAGCCTATCTCACTCAGGGACACAAGTCCTTCTGCCCTGCCTACAAGAAATAGAGAATACAGCTTTTGATCTAATGAATTAGTTTTAAAAATCTCTAGAACAAGAGGCCAAATCAAATCACAGCCTGTAAGACAAGATTACCTTAATATGCATACATCACAGAGATGTTAGTGCATTCACGTTTTAAAGAGACTGTTGCAACACAAAAAGGAGGCTAAGGTTTAAAAAGACCCTCCCCCCCACCACAATCTGCATAAAACATACCTAAGAAAAGCTCAAATGTTAATAGGAATGTAAGACTTAAAATAGAAGTGCATGGTGGAAACACTGACTGGCCTTTTATTCTATGAACACGTATCTTTCTTTGTTAAAAATGGACATCTAAACGAAAGCAAATACAATAATCCTTAACGCCCTCATTACAATGCTCAGAACTATAAATTTAAACATTCATGTAAGGTAATAAACCAACTGGTACTTCTATTCAAGTGCTGCATTTTTGGCCATGTGCTAAACAACTCTTTATTTGTCAACATACAGTGCGCAACAAGGAAATTACTCTGACACTGGGTGTTTTTTTATAAAAGCAGAGTTAAGAATATTCCCTAAAGTGTCTTAAAAACCAGAGTAAAAATATTTAAATAACCCTTTGTCAAAGAACAAAAAAACCCTTTGTCCTGGGAATACCTGCAGGAAACCCATATTGTCTGAGGAAAACCTGTTGTTGCCACTTAAAGACAAAAAAATCACAAAAATATGGACTATTGAGGAAGCAAATCTAGATTAAAAGGCAGAAAAAAAAAAAAAAGCAAAGTTAAATTTCTCTAACTTTCCAATTTATTAACCCACTAGGACCCTTAAACTTTGCTCCGACTAGTGCACAGCATCAGGATGTGGAGGATCAAACCTGTGGATGTATCTCCTGACTTACTCTCCTAAGGCATGGAAAAATCCTGTTATCATTGGCACACAGGCCTCCTGAAAACACATGGGTTTCTCTAGCCAGGTTGAGTCTCAGTCTCCTGCTTTAAGAAACATGAGCAATAAGTGGGGGTCAGACCAACTCAGTAACGTGAAAGGGGCCATTTAAGACACCCGCCTCCTGTCAGTATGTGAACAGAGCCCAGAACTGTCCTACGGCAGAGCTGCTAGGCACTGGATCAGGGTGTGAAGTGGTGTTCTATGCAGCAGCAGGAAGATGTATCTCATAACACGTTTCTACAGACAAACTGGGAAGATCTGGGTGTAAAAAGGAAAATGTTCTAGCCCCAAATAAAAACAGCATGGTTCATGGGATCTGAATGCACATGTACAGCATAAAAGAATTTCAATTCTGTTTTCATAAAGGAAAAATCTCAACCCTTTGTGACTGAGTTTCACATTAACTGGAACTTTTATTTGTGTAAAACCTAAACACTGTCAGCTTGAAAAGAAACCCACTGTGCTGTGTAGATCCACCATGCCATTTAAGTTCTAGGGTTTTTTTTTTTTAATTTCATCCTTCGTAAAATTTTATCCAAAAAACAGGATACATATTTTTAAAACATGACCCATTAGAGAAAAAAGTATGAAATCAAGAGTGATTTCAGTTTTGGCAGCCCCTGTATATTTTCCAAGGTCCTTAAAGACTAGCAGAATAAAAGGATCATGGGCTCCAAGTCTCTTTGAGATAAATGATGAAATAATAATGAAAACCCACACCCCCAAGCATGGTTGGGTATCCCCACCATTCCAAACCTACCCACTAAGGTAAAAAATATGAGTACTTTTAGTAATAATTCAGAATTCACCTTTATCTCCTACCGGACTCATCAGTGGAAGTTTAGAGTCATGATTTCTTTTAGACATTTATACTTATGTATATAGATATATAAACTCATATTAGATGACAATTGATCTTTTAGAAGTCCAGGCAGAGAAAGAAGCAATTATTTTTAACTAAAATCTGTCTATGTTTTTTGATTACTGTTCAACTTGCTATATCATTTTAGCCAAAAGCGAAGTTCCCATAGTCTCCATCTCAGATCATATTGCTTCGCACATGTGGTGCATCTTCCATTACAAAGAAAAAGATGGAGCAGTCAGTCCAGTGATTAATCTGACATGGCTTTCATTGGGAAACAGGGGTGGTGGCAAAGAGAGGACCAACAAACACAAAAGTAACTTTAAAACACTTCCATATACAATGGTTTTCTGAAGAAAGAGAGGCAGCGCAATAGAGACGGAGGGAAAAAGAGTGAGGGAGAGAGGGGAAGAGAGAAAAATTATTTTCAACAAATAGAAAAAAGCACTGAAAGCCCATGAGTCAAGCCATAGCCAAAACCATGTTCTATCTTAAGTAGGCTCTCTTTTTTCCCCTCTTTTTTCTTCTTCTTCTTTCTTTCTTTTTAATAAAATCTCTCCCCAAACCATGAGCACTTTTAATCCTCCCCAGACTGGGCTTCATCCTCGGACCCTTCGTCTCCAGACTTCTCAGGTGGGGGGCTTGCCGATGCCTTCTTCTCTGGAGGGCTTTCGGGTTCCTCATCATCTTCTTTGGGAGAAGGAGTCTTTTCCTTTGATGCCTTGGAAGCTGTGGGGCGACCCACTTTCCCTTTGCCTTTCACAGGACTTGGCGTCACTGAAAGAACAAAAATAAAAATTAGGAGAAGAGAAGGAAATGTGTTTAACAGAAATCAGCTACGATTCCAACTTCCTCAAAAGTAAGGTGGGCACTACAGTACACACATAAATCTCAGATTCTAATCAGGTCATGATAAATTATTCCAAGATGTTATAGTAGTTTCCAATCATTTTGGTGAATGGTTTTTTAACTGATACATAAAAACAAAAACAAAAATTTAGCTGGATATGGTGGGCACTGTAATTCCAGTGACTTGGGAGGCTGAAGCAGAAGAAGGATTGAAAATTTAAGAACAGATGGAACAACTTACCAAGATCCTGTCTTTAAAAAACGGCTAGTGATGTACATCAGTGGTAGAGTGCTTCCCTAGCATGCATAAGACCCTGAATTCAATCTTCCACAAGAAAAACAACAGAAGTTCACATTTATATATGGAGTACCCAGTGATGTTTCTACACGTGCCTCATTTAGTCAATTCTTTTTTTTTTTTAAGATACTAGGGATTGAACTTTGAGCTATAGCCCCTGTCATTTTTTATTTTGTGACAGCTGCTAGCTAAGTTGCTAAAATGCGCAGGCTGGACTTGGACTTGTAATACTCCTGCCTCTGCCTTCCAGAGTGCTGGGATTACAGATGTATGTCACCACAACACTGGCTCATTTTTAAACTAACACTCTTAATGTTAACATCAGTGCTTTTATTTTATTTTACTTAGGAAACAGAATTTTATTGTGTATAGGCATGTATGCATGTATGTATGTATGTGATCAAACTCACAACCTTGTGCCAGACTGATAGGCGCTTAGGTCACTGAGCTAAATCCCCAGCCCTATTTTCTGAGACAGGGTCTCACTATGCAGTTCAGGCTGGCCTTGAACTCACTTTGTAGCCCAGGCTGGTCTCGAACTCACAATGATCCTCCTGCCTCAGGCTCCCCAGTGCTGGGATTAAAGGCGTGCACCACCACACCCCGTGTAAATTTTATTGTATAAGTTTTACATTTGTTGTAGATGTTGAAAGGCATGGAAAGTCCTTTTGTTCATCTATTTTTTCTTTGACATTTTGTATGAAAAGTATCTATGTCCTAATACATTCTTCGGTAGTATAAACAGTTGTGTTTGTAACAAGCATTGGGACACTATAGATATAAAACTGAGAACAGATTTTTAAAAACTACAGGGTGAAGACCACTGCCAAAGACTAATTTTCAAGAACTTGGTATTTTCCATGGCAAGGTAGATAGTGCAGGGTCATTCATCACTGTTAGTTGCGGTCTGATCATCTGCAGCCACTTGTTAGAGTACTCAGCAAGACCCAATGCATCTGGGATGCTGCCCTCCTTGGAACAAATTTTAGCAGACTATCATTTAGATTTCTTTAGAACGACTTTCCCTGTAGAGTGTTCTTGTGATCCCTTCTTTTGGAATCTGGACACAGTAATCAGTATCACTCATTTCAGGAATGCATTAAGTTTTTTCCATTTCTTGCTAGTTAAGGCTCTTTATTTTATTCTAAGCACTTTTCTGCACACAAGGTGTAAGTAAGCAAGCAGGTACTGTGAAGATGCAGGTCGCTTCGTGGTTATGAGTGACTGCTTGCAAAAACAGTAACTAGGGCAAAACCTGCTACTTTTCACTCAGGAAAGGAGCTTTTCACAGAATGACTTGGATTTATACTTAAAAAGTCACTAACTTTGTTGAAGGCAATGAATATACTTCAGCATTTATATGGAATTCTGCTGAATTTTCTGCTACTGCATACTGATTGTTTTCCAAGCACTGACAATATACAATCAGTACAGAAGTAACCGATCTTAAGATATGTTCAGTGTAGAAATAATCAGATCTATTGCAAGCTGGCCCACATTTCTAAAACATACTGCTAGCAGTAGCAGAGTGCAGCCCAAGAGGTGAGGCACAACTCCTTCCATGAAAGGTGCGAACATGGTTGTGGAGGAGAGGAGAGAGTGACATGGGCAGGCGGGGGACAAGGCCTCGGTGAGGACACCTAAGCCGGTGCCAAGTCTGTGGTCTGGTCAGGCTGGGTCCTATCAGGCTGGGTCCCTGCCAGGCCCTAGGCACCTCCTGCAGACTACCCACATATGTGGTCTCCCAAAGCAATGCTTTTAAAAAGGAAATATGATGCAATAGAAAATTCACATCATTCTCAGAAGGTTGTAAAATTAAAAAAAAATTTTTAATTTGTTTTTTGAGACAGGGTCTCGCTATGTATTATAGGTTGGCCCACAACTCAAGGCAAAACTCCTGCCTCAGCACCCCAAGTGCTGGGGTTACAGGTGTGTGTCACGAGGTCTGGGCTAAAAGCAAATGATGGGCTAATGATCAAAATGTTTATATTTTAAAAGTGGGTCAAAAGCTGTGTGTGATGGTACATGCCTATAATCAAGCACTCCGGGATCCTGAGGCATAAGGTTCACAAATTCAAGTCCCCTCTGAGCAATTAGTGTGTGTGTGTGTGTGTGTGTGTGTGTGTGTAAACAGGCAGATGGACAGGTCAAGAAGAGGGGAATATGCAAGTAATTTTTGATAGTTCCATTATTCCTAATGAGAAGTAAAGGGCAAAAGTCAAAAACCAAACCAAATCAAACCAAACCAAAACAACAACAAAAACCTAATCCTATTTGCCAGAATAAAATTCACTTATACATAGGGCCTAAGGATATAGCTCAGTGGCACAAGTGCCTACCTAGCAAGTGCAAGGTTCTGAGTTCGATTCCTGGTACCAAAAATAAAAAATTTCACTTACACATAATACAAATCTAGAGTTATAATTTAATGAACAAACTACCTTCACTAGGAGACTATCTGGCAGAAACAATAAGGGCTCAGAGAAAATGAGTCCATGTTGTCAAGTGTGATTTTATTCTGATAATACAGATGACAGGGTAGAGATCAAAACATAGAACTTGAATGTATTGCTAGAGGTCTGCACATTTTCACAATGTCAAGTCTGCTGAGATTGTGAAATCAGTTGAAGAGGTTAGGAACAGCTATGGTGACACCATATTCCCACCACTGTGACTGAAACAAATAGGTCATTTCTAAATTTTGTTATTATGGTAATAGTTGAAGAATATGGAATCAAAAAAAAAAAAAAGAATATGGAATCTTGGAGGGCCTGAAGTCCTTATAATGAGTGATATTTCTAGATGCAGAAGACAGGGTCTTTCAGATTTCTCATATTCTTAAGTATCAGGCCAGCGGTGACATTTCATGAACAATTTCTGTGGAGAAACATTGGTCCTCAAAAATTTTTAAAGCAGTAATTTTATTATTGCAGAGCTCACCTGTAGCCTTTAGCCTAGGTTTGGGCATTTTCTTTTCTTTTCTCTCAGGTTTGGACTTCTTAACCATCTTTTTGTTTTTCTTTTTTGAACTGCCATAGTCACTATCATCATCGTCTTCCATTAGGAAATCTTCATCACTGCCGGAATCTTCTGAGAGGAAAGAAGAATTTCAACATCCAACTTAATGTACACATCCTTCCAAGTGAACAAAGGGAAAGACTGCTAAGAATGACTGAAGGATGAGATCTGGGAGTCAAACAATGCTGGGTTCTATGTGTAGCTGAATGGACATTGAGTTATCTGTAAAATGAGTTTGGCAAACACCTCACATGAAAGTTATGTGACTGACTTGTTTGAAGAATCAGTTGAAAACAGAAGAGATAAAACAATGTGAATAAAAACTGAAATTATGAAATCATTTTTAGTAGTTCTTTTACTCCTACGTAATACTGGTTGACAGCAGGAAAAAACTGAGCTGAAACTAAACTTTCGGTCTAATTTAAAATAAATGAAATGAGAACACTATAAGGTACATGTAACTGACCCAAATAACCTCTTAGTAAACATCTAAAATTTGAAATTATCGTGTTTTTTTTTGTGTGTGTGGGGAGAAAGAGATCTACATCCTCCTCTGAAAGGCTGAAATACAAATCTCAGTTACCACGCATAACTTATTCTAATAGTTGCTCACTTAGTGTTTGTCAAGTTTTTTTTTTTTTGATACCAAGAATCAAACTCAGGACCTCCCGCTTGCCAAGCAGGCACTCACTTGTGTCACTGAGCTATATTCCCAGCCCTCATTTAGTACTTGAATACAATGTCTTTAAAGAGTATAACCATTCCAACTAGTGAACAATCATGGGAGTCTCTGAACTCTTGCAAACACTGATACTGGGGGTCGGGGATTTAGCTCAGTGACATAGTGCCTGCCTGGCAAGTGTGAGGTCCTGAGTTTGATTCCTGATACCCCTCCCCCACAAAATAACAAAACACTGTTATCAACAGTCATGTCTCTTAAAAGAAAGTAACTACTTAATTTAAAGGAATAGATGGAACATTTAGCACTTAGAAAATACCAAAATAATTAAAGTCCTAAACTACAATCACTAGCCAGTTTCACGTACTCTCCTGGAATGGTGCCTCGTCTTCTTCCTCTTGCTCCTCCTCACTACCTGCATCTTCCATAAGCATCTCTCTCTGTTTGGAAGCTGCTTTAGATGCTGCCTGCCGCTGCTGGCGCACATTTTTATGATCATCTTTTTCATCTTCACTGTCCTCTGCAACATAAAAGTTTCATGATGCAATGAATACCTAAAAAAGCCAACATCGTGGTGTATGCAGGATATAACCTGCAGCTTTCATTCTACGACAGTACATTCTATCCATAAAAATTCCTGCAACATTCACAAAGGGGAAGCTAAAGTTCACCAAAAAAGAAACCTGAATAATTCTATATACCCATGACACACATAAAAATAACTCAGATACTTTGTTTTAAGGAATAAATCAGACACACATGTGTAAACATTGTATTATCTTACTAGTGTGAGAAGCTGAAAGAAACAATATGTACATGTATATGTATATACACAATATGTAATGTATATACCATCATTACCCCCTAAAAAAAGGAATAATGAAGCTGATTTAAGGTATAACTATATGCTTCCTATAACATACTTCAAATTTTTATGAGTTTCCCCTAAAATTCTCAATTATATTCAAATTCATGTTCATTGCTTTTAGAAGCTAAAGTCAGAAAACTACTACTGTAACTCCAGTACTCAGGGAGATTGAGGCAGGAAGATTGTAATGCAAGTTCAAGCTCAACATGGGCAATTTAGTAAGACTCAAGGGGGCAGGGTGTGAAGGCCTTAGGTTCAACACCCAGTACCACTGAACAGATATGCACTCTTTACAATGAATAGGGTATAAATGTAAAGAGAATTTTAATTCTCTTTTCAATTTAGAAAGGAGAGAAATTTTTTAAATATATATTTAGATAAATTATCTAAGGTTCTCTGGACAAGCTTATAAAAATTACTGTCAGGGCCAGAGATACAACTTAGTGGTAGAGCACTTCCTCAGCATGTATGAGGCCCTAGGTTGTATTCCCTGTACCACACTAAAAAATATAACAAAATAAATCAAATGATGGCTCTCTCTCCCGTTATCCCAGTACTCAGGAGACGGAGCCATGAGTTTGAGGGCAGCCTGGACTACACAGTAAGTTCAAGGCAAGCCTGAACTACATGGTAAAATGCTGTCTCAGAAAACAAAAACAAAACTAACAACAAAAAAAACCAAGCCTGCCATGGTGGTGCATGCCTATAATCTCAGCATTCTGGGAGGCTAAAGAAGGAAGATCAGGAGTTTGAGCACAGCCTAGGCAACTTAGCAAGAACTTGTCTTAAAATAAAAATAAAAAAAGGACTGGGGATGTAGCTCAGGGTGAAGGCCCTACGTGCAATCCCTAGTGCCCCAACAAACAAACAAATGAAATTTTCACATATGATTAATTTTTAAAAAGTTTTTCAATACACAGTTGTGTTTTTTTTTTTAATAAATCTGGTTAAAGGGCAAGCCTACTGGCTCTAGACCAAGCTATATTTGTAACTAGTTTCTACCAATAGTCTTGGACTTTTTGGTTCCCTCATTCTATTAAGGTTTAGCTATCACTCTTCTGAAAACATTCCTAAATCACTTCTTGGCCTTTTGGCTAATATCATTTGTGAAAATATTCCTAGTTCTATGATCCTCTCCAAGTCCAGTATTCAAGGGATCACTTTCACTGCCAAACCTCATTTGAGGCAAATAAGAGATTTAAAGCCAACTTAGGCAGACTTTTTTTTTTTTTTTTTGTGGCACCGGGGATCAAACTCACAACCTCGCACCCGCCAGGGCAGGCGCTTAAGCCGCTGAGCCAAACTCCCGGCCCTAGTTTTTTGAGGCAGGGTCGCTCTATGTATCTCAGGCCAGTCTTGCGCTGGCGTTGTAGCCCAAGCCGGCCTCGAACTCACAATGCTTCTCCTACCTCAGCCTCCTGAGTGCTGGGATTAAAGGCGTGCGCCACCACGCCCGGCTCTTAGGTGGACTTTGAACTAAACCTACACAGTAGGAGATGTATTGATACTAAGTACAGTTATATATCTTGAAGTGCTCAAAAAAACTAATTTTTTTATTCAAATTAGGGTTTTCAAGGCAAATGAAAGTATATACTACATCATCAATTATCAGAAGTTCGCCACATAATCTAAAAGGTTAATATATTTTCAATGTAAACAGCCAAATAAATAGAAAGTTAAATAATTAAATAGAAAGGACGGCTCGGTATAAGCTTAAATTTAGTGCAAGATGTCTACCCTCTAAATAGTAACCAAATAGCAGTCTCACAAAAGTGGAGACCTAAGAAGACTAAGCAGGTCAAGAATGAAGTGGCTAGGAGCAGTAAGAAATAAAATTCTCAATTCTTTTTTTTCTTTTTTTTCTTTTTTTTTTTTTGGGTGTTTTGAGACAGGGTCTTGCTATGCTGTTCAGGTTGGCCTTGAGCTCACTTTGTAACCTAGGCTGGTCTTGAACTCACAACGATCCTTCTGCCTCAGTCTCCTGAGTGCATGTACCACCATGCCCAGTCAAATTTTCAGTTCTTAAAAAGGATAAATTTAAAAACAAATATCATCAGTAAGTCATTGGGATTGAACATTGTATTGGTCCAGTAGTTTGCATTAATTCTTTCAAGTTAAAATACTTGGAAATCTTTCTCAGTGGCAGTTTTAACTCTTTCCCAACTAAAAAAAGTGGGACTGAACTTATTTTGCTTTTCAACCCAGAGTTGATTAGTCCTTTTTTCAGACCTCTATTTTCACCCACACACATATATGCACACACACAGACACACCACCCCCCATAGTTAGTTTGATGTCTATTACTCATGACAATGCTTTTGATCTTCAATCTTAAGCATGCAATCTGAGGATACTTAAAACGAACAAAGCCTCAACATCCTACCTAGACCTACTGAATGAGAAATCGTAGGGTAGGACTCAGAATAACTATTTTGTAATAAGCCACCAAGACTGAGAATAACTATTTTCTTTTTCAAGATGGAAATATCTTTGCAACCCCAATATTTGCAGAGCCTGGATACAAAATTGCTTTTTAAAATGTCTAATGTGTAAATATATGCACAGATTTGTACCTGTCATATTAAAAATAGTTTACTACCTGCTGAATGAGAATCATCCTTCTTGGTCTTCACATCTTTTTCTTCTGAGTCCTCACTATAAGGCAAAGGGGAAAAACGAAATGCTTATAAGTCTGAGATCATAGTATAAATGAACACGAATCTGATATCTGACTTAAGAACACCAAAAAAAATACCTCTTCTATATATAAAATGTTCAGAGATGATAAGGAGTGAAACTGCTTTCATTATTTAACCACTTTACTGGGCTGCTCATGAAAAAAAATAATTTTATCTATGTGGAAAACAAATTGCAAAGGTAAATAACAGGTATCTCAACATAGGCCTGTTTATAAGATTTGATAAGAAAAATATCCTCTATAGAGAGGTAGGTAATAAAATTACTAAAATAGAAATAAATCAATTATTTCCTAATAATGATTTATTAATAAATTTTATTTCCAATATGAGTGAACTCAAGACTGTTCTGCAAAATGAATTAAGGAACTTCAAAGTTCAATGGGAACTTTCTAAAAATAACACATAACCATACATGTATTATGTCCTCAGCAAGTCCTAACTTGAGAATCTGGGTTCTAGTGTCCCACCTTGGTCATGACCTGTTGTATGATCTCAGGCAAATCACTGGTGCTCTCCAGTGCTATACCTTATGAATTGCTAAGAATTTCTGACAATACTCATCCATTAAAAGCCGCCTTCATAGCTTTCTGCTCTTATACAGGTCTTATAAATTACTTTTGAAATCTGTCATAATCTAGACCATATTCAAAAAACAAATTATAGAACCCAAGATTCCAAACAGTACAACCAAAAATAAATTCATTCGCTCACTCATTGGTACTGGAGACTGAACCCAGGACCTTCATACTCCCCCAGCCCTTTGTGTATTTTTTATTTTAAGAAGGGTCTCACAAAGTTGCTCAGGCTGGGCTTGAACCTACACTATTCCTGCCTCAGCCTCCCCAACAGAGTGCAAGGATTCCGGGTAGCTGCTATCAACACCCAGGCCACAAATATTTCTTTATTAAGCAGCCTGAGTCCAAGACACTTTACAATTCTGAAACTTGTGACTATTCTGTATTCATGTTTCTATGCAAAGTAAGCATTCAGTGGGTTAGCTCAGTGGTAAAGTGCTTTGCATACATAAGGTTGTAGGTTTTTGTTTTAGTGAGACAGGGTCTCACTTGTAGTCCAGGCTGACCTAGAGCTCAAGACGATACTCCTGCCACAGTCACCTGAATGCTGGGATTGCAGGCGTGAGCCACTGTGCCTGGCTTGAAAGCTGAACTCTTTAAGTGGAGAACAACAGAAGAATCAACAATGCACTGGTCTGAGAAATATACACAGGTATTTAATAAAAATGGCGATAAAAATTGTATTTATCTCAGTAATCCCTAACATTAGAAGAGAATGATAAAGTCAAATGGCTATACAAGTAAAAAATTTAGGTTAGATATAATTACATTAATAAGACACTATATAAGGTCACAAGCAGTCTGTTACTAGGAGAAACATTAAGTGGAAGTATAAAAAAAAACCAAAAAACTAGTTGGACTGCAATACAAAACGTGGCTTAGATGTGGTGATGCTACTTCTGAGGCTGAGGCAGGAGGATGGCAAGTTTGAGTCCAGGCTGGGCAATTTAGCAAGACCCTATCTCAAAATTTAAAAATATTTTAAAAAGAGCTAAGGATGCAGTTCAGTGTGAAGGCACTGGGTTCAATTCTAAGTTCCACAAACAACAACAAAAAACCTAAGGAGCTAAAGATATAACTCTAGAGTATCTGTTTCCCAATAATAAATTCTGTATTCTTTTTCCTGAAAATACATTTCTGAAATTTTCCAACAAAGTAAACAGAAGCTAGTGATACAAACAAATGAAAAATACTAGGTAAACACATATTTAATAATGATTTCAGTGCACCAAGATTCTTAGATGAACTAGTGAGAAATGTTTCATTTTTTTAATTAAAAAATATTTTTTTTAATATTTCATTTTTTTAAACTGCTCATCTCAAAGTATTATTTGGAAGTGTTACAGCCCAAAGGTTAAAAAACATGCAGTGGGATTCAACAAGCATGATTTCAAAATATCCTTGTCCATTTGCTGGGTAAACTCAGTAATATTTCTGAGCCCCTCTAAATTAACAATAATTAATTTAAGAGAGGTACTGTGAGAATTAAATGATAATGTATAGAAAATACATAGTATTCATAAATGGTAGTTATCACCACCATCAAGTAGGTTTCAAAAGTTCTGAGTGTAAGAATGTGTGTCTACTCCTTGAAAAACAGAAGTTAAATTGGTCACAGTTGCGTGCACCTGTAATCCCAGCCCTGAGGAGGCTGAGGCAGGAGGACTGCAAGTCCCAGCCTGGCTTGGACCATACAGCAAAACCCCATTAAAAAAAAAAGAAAAAAGCAAAAGAAACAAAAAGGAAAAGAAACTGCACAAAATGGTTCAATTATTTAAACAAAGAATTATGAGACAGTAAAACTCAGAAGGCTATGCAGCTTAAGATTCTACAAGCTTTAGTTATGACTCTACTACTTACTAGTGATCAACTATGAGTGGCCTCTTGTGCTTTGTTACTTACGACAATGTAAATGTAAGCACTGATACTAATTCTGAGTCACAAATTAAATCCTTAATCTTTCTGCTCATGTTCAGAAGTCTGAGGCAGAGTAAGGACATTCTTGGACATCACCTTGGATTCAAGTTGAAGCCAAGAAGCCCCGGGACTAAGGAGGCCAGCCACCCCCACCCCAGCACAGCCTGAGACAGTGTAAGATATGCAGAACATCCAAGGGGAAGCCAGTATGTACCTCCCGAGTGCCCCAAGAGTCCACCACTTAAGAGATCAGAAACTGCTCTCACTTCAGAGTGGGGAGAGTAACCACTACAGAAGCAATGCCTCTTACCTGTCTTCCTGTGAGTTCTTTCCAGACCGCCTCTTATTTTTAGCATCTCGAGGAGATGACCGGATTTTCTTGGTGGGAGGACCTGAATCTCTTCCATAATCTTCATCTAAACAGAGCATTTTTCAATTTAACTATACTATGATATTTACATGTTAAAACCACCACTATATTTACTTACATTAATTATTTTGCCCTGTTTAAGTGGTAAGCAGGACAGAATTCCCAAATGGCTTATTTTAAAAAATTTTCTACTTGTCTCACAATTTTGACTCCATTTATGCTATTACCCCCTTGTCCTCAAATATCTTATTTTTAATTTATATTTCCATCTCTCAATACCTTTATATTTATCTGAAGATTATTAAAGTAATATTATATATTACATGCATTTTAGAAAGTGAAAAACTTAGTCCCACATCCTAAAACAATTTACTGTCATCAAACAAATTACTTTTAAACCAATGTGTTAAACACACCTTATGTAGTCTGGATACTCAGGCAGCTGAGGAAAATACCTCCAATTTCAAAAGTCCTATAAAATTTAACAAGCTCACTCTATTAAAGGTGATTACGGGAGCTGGGCATGGTGGTACGCGCCTTTAATCCCAGCACTTGGAATGCTGAGGCAGGAGGATGGTGAGTTTGAGACCAGCCTGGGCTACAAAGTGAGTTCAAGGCCAAGTCTGAACTGCATAGTGAGACCCTGTCTCAAAAAATAGGGCCAGGGATGTAGCTCAGTGGCTTAAGTACCTGTCTGGCAGGCGCAAGGTTGTGAGTTCAATCCCTGGTACCAAAAAAAAAAAAAGTGATTATGGCCCAAATTGTGTCTTGTACCATCACATACAATGGTAAGAAGTGGTCTGGAGCTTCAGCAATTATTAAATGGTTAGATAAATTACAAATATGAAAAATAATAACCATTACTAGAAATTTTTAAAATAATCTTTAATAACATGAGAAAGAGACTCATTAAGTACAAGTAAATAGAAGTAAGATAGGGACAGAACCCAAAACTATGGAGTAAGACTTCAGCTACATTTTTTTTTGTTTTTTGTTTGAGACAAAGTTTCACATGTAGTTCTGGTAGGTCTTGAATTCACTTTGTAGACCAGGCTGGCCTCAAATCCTGGTACTGCTGTAATAGATTTCTCTCTCTCTCTCTCTCTCTCTCTCTCTCTCTCTCTCTCTCTCATTTTTTTGGTTTTTTTTTTTTTAAGTCAGGGTTTTACTATGTTGCCCAGCCAGACCTCCAACTCCTGGACAAGTGATCCTCCTGCCTCAGCCTCCCAAGTACTGGGATTATAGGTGTGAACAACCATACTCAGCTTCAACTATTTTTAAAAGGTAAAAAGGTGAAAGATTAGAAGTTAATGAAAAAGGTAAAATATAACTATGTTAGCTTAGGGGACCTTAAATGTTACCTTTGCCTCCATTTTCATAAATGTAAATTGAGAATACATATCATAATAACAGGACTGTTTTAAGGAATAAGTTACTAAACACAAACACTCAGAATAATTCCTGGCATGCAGAGCAAGAATTTAACTAGTGTTACATCTAGGATACAGGATTATGTATCAGTTTTACTTTTCCATAAGACTTTCTGTGTTTTCTAAGTTTTCCCAAAGGGTACATACTAACCTTTATAAACTTGTATTTAAAATAAAGGACAGGAAAGCAAAAGAGGGAGAAAGGAAAAGTAAATGCACCTGAAAAATACTAAGTTTTAAAGACACAACTCTAAAGAAACTTTTTATGGTTAAGATTTAAGACACAACATTCATTCTATGTGCATTAGTTCATAAATCAAGGTAGATACACAAAATAAAACTCATCTTACTTTATTATGCAAAAACCTTAAGCCCTGCCCAGCCACACACAAGGTACAGGTTTTATTATGGTAATACTCAGTTCACAAACTTAATGTGTTCCATGATTTTGGAAAAGATGGCCATGTTTGTGTTTGCTTGGGAAAGAAAGCCACAGTCATGGGCGTCACCCAGTGCAGAGTTTGCAAACAACAGCATTTGTGAACTGAGGCACCACATGACAGATTTCTTTCTTTCTTTCTTTTTTTTTTTTGGTCATGGTTTTACTGTCTTGTCCAGTCTGGCCTCCCTGGGCAAGTGATCCTCCTGCCTCAGCCTCCAGAATGACTGGGATTACAGATATGTACTACTGTGCCTGGCAAGCTACGACATTTTAAGTAACAGACAATATATCAGAATTACTGGATATTTAACTTTTGGATTCTAAAACTATGACAAAAATTATTCAATTTATCATCAATGATTTACAAAACACCACCACTAAAATTTACCATGTAAGTTCAACTTTTATTTTGGTTGACACAATTTGGATAATCATTGTAAAAATAAAAAATAAATCTTATTCCAAAAGCATCATAAGAAGTACAAAAACAGGCACTCCTTCACCAGTTAGTCCAACGAACAGTTTGTTGAAATCAACAGAACATACCTGCATCATCAGACTCCTGAAACTGTGAATAATCAACCACCTTCCTATTTCTGTAGAAAGAAGGGACTAATTAAGATCATAAAAATGCAAGGCTGTTCTACGATATCAAAACATACATTTTAATTTCATAAACGGAATTAACGTAGTTCTCTAAAGATAATAATAAAAATCATCATTTTGGTTTTCTGAAACAGGATCTCCCTACGTAGTTCAGGCTGGGTTTGAACTATCTACCCCAAGCAGCCCTCAAAGTTGCAGCAATTCGCCTGCCTCAGCCTCCCAGGTACTGAGGTCACAGGTGTGTGTCACACGGCCCAGCTGCAAATTACCTTTAACAGCCCCTATGCTTCGGCCCAATTACTTTACATTTTGTCACAGCAAAGTGCAGCTCCTCAACTAAAAGGTATTTCAAACTACACTTCTCATCTTATTGACAGCTCAAATACCATTCTTCCCCACAAAACCAGCTCCCATAACATTTATAGAAAACAGTCAAGTGAGTCAACTCACCACATATATTCATTATTGCAAAGAGCCAAAGTTGTAAATGTTTATTCTTACTGCTATATATATGAATATAGATACTTGATAAAATCATTGCTAAGCCTCCCCCTCCAGGCGAAAGCAATTTTCAACTATAATAAGGTTACATTATAATGCACAAAAATTACGGTAACACTAAAATAAGCCTGACATGCAAGAGCAAAGAAAGCAACTGGTCAAGTTAAAAGATGCTTTCTGTAACTGGTGGTGGCACTGAAGGTTAAACCCAGGGAGCACTGTTACACCCCCACCCTTTTTTTGAGACAGTCCTGCTACACTGCCTCGGCTGGCATCAAATTTAGGATCACACTGCCAAAGACTCCTGAGTAGCTAGAATTACAGGTGTGACTCCCTGCACCAGGCAAAAAGATGCTTTTCATTAAAGGGCATGTAATTTTTCAAAACTATGAAAGCCTCATAAATTAATGTATTTACTCGACTCTAAATGATTTTAAGTACTTCTAACCAGGTAAGATATTTTTTAACACCAGAAACTAACTTTATTTTTCATTTTCCTACTTTGTATTCTGAAAGGTTGAAATACCTTCTTCACAGATAAAACAAATTTCCATGCCAGAACTCACACTAGCTTGCAGAAGAGCCTTCAATAAAAGATGAACAACCGAAGACCTAACTAGATATAAGCAAACCACAGGTTAAGGTAAATGTATGCCACCGACCACACTTCAACCTGAAAAGGCGGGGAGTTCTGATTTGCAGATTAAGACACCACTTGAAAGACAAAGACGGGTCAGTCAGAATTCGAGCCACACTACAGAAAGCAGGGGATGAAATCTGAAAATGTACTCCAGGCTCAGATGTAGACAAAAGTTTTATCACACCCTCGCCTTAGGAAAAGAGAGGAAGAAAAATGTTCTTAAACAATTTTGCCTTCTGTTTTTCTTTGTTTGACCAAAACTATTAAAATATACTCCAACTACATAAAATGCTAAGTTTGCATTATTGAAGATTCCATACTAATAGAGAAGTTAAAAAGAGGGAGCACAAGGAATTTTTTTTCAGTTTTGCAAGATAGACTCCTGGAGATTGGTTGTACAGCAATGTGACTGTATTTAACACTATTAAACCACACACTTTAAAAGTGGGTGAGATGTTGAATTTCATGTTCACTTTATGACAGCACAATAAAAAAAATTTCTTTCTAAAAAAGTTGTATTTAAAAGCCAGTATTTTGCCAGACACAGTGTGGGGCATGTCTGCAAATTGAACACTCAGGAGGCTGAAGCAGAAGGATCATGAGTTTGAGGCCAACCTGGGCTACACTGCAAGTTCAAGGCTAGATTGGATTGATTACATAGTGAGACCCTGGCTCAAAAAACAAAACAAAACAAAACCTGTAAATAAACAAATAAAAAAATAAGTATTTTCAGCTTACTATGAAAACACGCATGTTCTGGTACAATAGAGCATGTGCATGCATGCATGCATGGTAATGAGGATCAAATCCTGCCATGTTCTACCACTGAGCTATAGCTATATCCCCTAGCCTTTTTATTTTTGAGTCTCCCTAAACTGCCCAGTCTGGTCTTGAATTTGTGATCTTCCTGCCTCTCCTCTAACAAACAGCTGGGTTGATAGCTGTGTGCTGCTGCAAATGGCTAAAAGAGTGATTTCTAGTCATAAATGCCAGGAAAAACCAGAACATGGTCATGATGCAAAAAGGTCCACTTTCTGCATTATTTAGGGCTTAAGGAAACAAGATATGGAGGGAAAGGAAACTCTCTGAAAGAGGAGACCCTTCTAAAAAAAAAATTATTTAACAAGTCTGTGAAATAAACCGACAGGTAAATTTATGTTTTTGCAGTGCTGGGATGGAATCCAGGGCCTCACACATGCCAGCCAAGTGCTCTTCCCACTGAGCCACACCCTCAAATCCTAAAGGATGAAGTTTTGAATCTTAATTCCTAATGAGTAGAGGTTCCAAATTTCTAAGTATAGATCTAGCTTACTCTGTGCTTGTGACCTGGCAATTAAAATATTATCATTCAATTCTGGGTGCCGCATAGCAAGATATATCCTATGAAGCCATATAGAGGAGGAATACCAGAATGAGGAATGACAGATCATGAAGAGTAAATTGAGAATATTTACCTTGCAAAAGAAAAACGTATTACGCACCTCAAAGCTTTGACATGACAAGCAGTAAAGGTACTTGCTTATTATTAGCTTTACCAGTAAGATTAAGCGCAGGTCCAACATAAAGTATTGTCTAACTTGCTAACTTTGCTAATAATGGTTACTTCTTTAGGTTACTCATATGAAGACTCCAGAGCTGTTATATAGAAAACATAACAAAACAAAATGAAACAAAACGACCCATCCTCCATACACAGAATCTTTGATAGTAGGAATTCTGGGCTAGCTTCTAGAACGTCAAGCAAATCATTTAATTTTTCTGGTCTTCAGTTCCTTTTCTGTTAAAATTGATGATTTAAGTTGCTTGACAGGCCTAGGAATTCTGGTCTGCTTCTACAACTTCAAGCTAATCATTTTTCTAGGCTTTGGTTCCTTTTCAGTTAAAACTGATTACTTAAATTATTTGAAAGGTCTAAAAGATAGTCTAAAAAATTAAATCCACTGTAGCCAGGCAACTCTTCAAAAACCTGTTTCATCCCAGCACTTGGGAAGCTGAGACAGGAGGAGGACTGCTGTTAGTTCAAGCCCAGCCTGGGCTACAAAGTGACAATGCCAGTCTGAACTGTGTGTTGAAACCCTGTCTCAAAAACACTAAAAACAAAAAACGACAACAACAAAAACTGTTTTAAAATAAGAAATAAAAAAGGACTGGGAACTAGGAATGGTGGCACACACCTGTGATCCCAGCACTCTGGGAGGCTGAGGCAGGAGAATCCCAAATCTGATTCCAGTCTGTGCTACCTAGACAGATCCTATTTTAAGGACCTGGAATCAATCCCTAACACCACAAGATAAATAAACAGAAAATTTAAAAACTGATTATTAAACAAAAAGGACTTTCCTCCTATTGTAAACAGTCAAATACCCTGTATCTTATCACATACCACTGGGGTGTATAGCATTGTTTTCTTTACTTATCTGAGTTTGAAAGTAACAACTGTGCTACGTGGTAAATATTTTCAGAACTGTTTACTCTGGGTCAAATTTGAGAGCTCTGTTAGAAGCTTTTCTATTTCATAGGATAACATCCCATCTCTTAAACCCTTTAAAATTTCATCTCTTGCCACTTAACAATTAAGTAATACAGGAATTTGCAACCCCTCCAGGTGTTTCTTGCTCCTGCTGTACCTTGCTAGAGGGCTGTGTCACTCCCAAACAACTCCACTTTCTCTCAATGTCCCTAACCTTTCATTGATACTGGATAATTTACCAAATGGCTGCCTCTCCTACTCAGTGTTAGCTGTTCGGTGCCCACAGTGTTTCTTTCTTTCTTTTTTTTTTTTTGGTACTGGGGATTGAACTCATGATCTCATGCTTGCCAGGCAGACGCTTGTGCCACTGAGCTAAACCCCCAGCCCCAGTTTGTTTCTTCATTAGAACACCACACTTAAAAATGTGTTTGCTGAGCCGGCGGGTGTGGTGGCGCACACCTTTAATCCCAGTCCTTGGGAGGCTCAGGTAGGTGGAGCGTTGTGAGTTCGAGGCCGGCTACAACGTGAGCGCAAGGCCAGTCTGAGCTACATAGTGCGACACTGCCTCGAAAAAAAAAACCAGGGCTGGGAGTTTGGCTCAGCAGCTTAAGCGCCTGTCTGGCAGGTGTGAGGCTATGAGTTCAATCTCCAGGGCCGCAAAAAAAAAAAAAAAAAAAAAAGAAAGAAAAAAAACTGTGCTTGCTGAGTACACAGACTCACCATCTAAGGAAAAGGATTAGAGTAGGAAAAGCATTAGTAGAGGAGAGGTCTGTAGGACTATGTGTCTATCACACTTTTAACTCACAATTGTCCATAATGGCCAAAGAAAACTTAAATTTCTTCCAAGTAACTTGTTACTTTCTTTTGAGACAGGGTCTCACTATGTATTTCAGGCTGGACTCAAACTTTGCAGAGATCCGCCTGCATCAACCTCCTGAGTGCTGGTATTATATTTGTACGTCACCATGTTTGGTATCCTGCTGTTACTTTTTTTTTTTTTGTGGCACCGGGTATCAAGCTCACAACCTCGCACCTGCCTGACAGGCGCATAAGCCGCTGAGCCAAACTCCCGGCCCTGGTTTTTTGAGGCAGGGTCGCACTGTGTAGCTCAGGCTGGCCTTGCACTCGCGTTGTAGCCCAAGCTAGCCTCAAACTCACAACGCTCCGCCTACCTGAGCCTCCCGAGTGCTGGGATTAAAGGCGTGCGCCACCACGCCCGGCTCCTGCTTTTACTTCAAAAGCTAGTATTTTTATTTCTAGACACTATGCTTACTGGGTAAAGCATAGGCTTAACATGCCCAAAGCCCTGGGGTTCAATCCTAGCACCAAAACGAGTGTGGGGAGGAAAGTAATTTGGTCACACTGAACCAATTCTCAAATGATTCCCACAGGGTCTTGAGACGGGAAGCCTCCAAATGTTATCTGTTTAAAGTGAAGAAGTGAAAAATAGGCGAGCTGGACAAAGAATACTGGCTTGGCATCGGGTGTAGAAAACTCAAGATAATTTGGGCATGGTGTCGCACTCCTGTAATCCCAGTACTCAGAAGGCTGAGGCAGGAGGATCACTGTGAGTTCAAATTTGAGGTCAGCCCAGGCTACAAAGTGAGTTTAAGGCCAGCCTGAACTGCATGGTAAAACCCTGTCTCAAAAAGAAAATAAAACAAATAAAACCACCCCCCTCAAAACAGCTTAACCAGGCATGGCAGTACACGGCTATAGTCCAAGTACTTGGGAGGCCAAGTCAAGATCACGTGAGCTCAGAAGTTCAAGACCATTAAAAAGAAAAAAATTAAAAAGCACTTTAGAAGGAGTAGGACTTTACTATGATGAATGCAGCCATATGTACTGCAAACATATACTAACAAAATTTAAAAAAAAATTTTTTTTTTTTTGGTGGCACTGGGGATCGAACTCACAGCCTCATGCCTGCCAGGGCAGGCGCTTAAGCCACTGAGCCAAACTCCCAGCCCTGGTTTTTTGAGGCAGGGTCGCACTATGTAGTTCAGGCCAGTCTTGCACTCGCGTTGTAGCCCAAGCGGGCCTCAAACTCACAACGCTTCACCTACTAAAATTTTTTTATAAATTTAAAAATAGGGTTATATTATTTATTATCCACTCTCTTAATTTTCAACTTCTTTCTACTAAATATTGATAAGTCTATCCAAAGAATTCCTTTTCTTTTGGGGATGACAATGCACAATGTATGTACCACTGTTACCCACTGATGGATGTGTTTTGAAATTTCTTTTTCTCTCTGAAATAAAATAATTTGAAAAACAAAGAATTCATTTTTTCTTAGAGTACACAAAATGACACTTCCGGTATAAGAAACCAGTGTGGACCACACAGCAGTATTTTAGAGATGGAAACTGTCAGACCTTTGAAATAAATGCAGCTCTACTTTGGAATAAGCCTGCACCTCTGAATATGGAAATAACAAGTAATCTCCAGGTAAGGAAAGATGAATAATGTAGCTGTCAAACACAAACTCTTGTCTCAATTGCAACACCCTAAACTTTATACTAAAGAATACAAAATCATTTTCCTAAATTAAACCCACGTAATATTAGACAACCTACTATATTGCTGAACTCTGTTAATGCTGATCCAACTGTGAAGAGGAAGGAAGGAGGAGGAGAAATTCTGAACAAGTTATGTTATTCTGGTCAATGCAGGAAAGAAAAAAGAAAAATCCATCACTTTGTGAACTTTATCTAGAGTTAAACACATTTGTCATTAAGCACCTTTTTTGGGTACTACAGATGGAACCCAGGGCCTTGCACTTAGACACACCTCCAGTTCATTTTAAATTGAGACAGGACCTAATTTAATTGCCTAGGCTGGGCTTGAACTTGTGATCTTCCTGTTTCAGGCTCTCAAATTGCTAGGATTACAGGTATCACAGCACCTGATTCTTTTTGGTGCTGGTAGCGATCTAACCTAGGGCCTTGTGGATACTGGGTAAGTGCTCTACCAATGAGCAACATCCCTAGCTTGCTTTTTTTTTTTTTTTTTTTCTTTTTTAATCATTTAGGGATAGGATCTAAGTTATCAGTTCTGGTCTCAAACTTACCCATCCTCCTGCCTCAGCCTCCTGAGTAGGTAGAATTACAAGCATGTGTCACATACCTGGCTGCATTAGGCAATTTAAAAAATGCTTTTGAATCTTGTATTGAAAAACCTACCACAGTCAACATAGCTCTTTTCACTAACTGCTTACTGGTGGTGAATCTAGGGCACACATGCCAGAGTGGGCTGTCTGTATCACTGAAAGCAGTGAATGGTCTGCCATCACTGGCCTTGCTGATAAACATTCCATTTCAGCAGATGAGTAAGATCCTGCAGAGCGGTATTTTTCACTCTGTGGTAACACACTGCACTACAGGGTCTTGAAATCAGTTCATCAGTGTAACAGGCTTGCTTGTTTAGTTAGCTCTTGAGACAGGGTCTCGCCGTGTAGTACAGGTTGCTCTTGAACTCAGTGATCCTCCTACCTCAGCCTCCCAAGTGTTGGAATTACAGGTGTGCACCACCATGCCCAGTATGTATGTGTGTGTGTGTGTGTGTATATATATATATATATATATATATATATATATCAGGCATCTTTAAAAAGTTTAATTTTGAAATAGTATCTCTAAGTTGCCCAGGCTGACTATACTTGTGATCCTCCTGCCCTAGCCTCCCAGAGTGCTGGATTTGGATTACAGTGTACACCATCACACATGGCCAGTATTACAAAACAAAACAAAAAAGTGACCAGAAAATATCAGAGAAAACAACCTAAACAACCAAAGCACCTGAATTTGTTTCAGGTGTTTATGTTCCTGTGCATAGTGTTTTAGTTACTTTTCTCTTTGCTGAGATGAAATAACCCAACACCCAAAGTTAAAGGGGAAAGGCTTAGTTATCTCACGGTTTGTAGAGGTTTCAGTCCATAATCAGCTGGCTTTAAGGCAGGGTGGCATGGCAGGCAGGCCTCAAAAGGGAGCAACAGTTTGTGGCAGGCAGAAAGTAACAAAAAATAGGGGAGGGGGTTTTAACAGTGTCTTTCTGCCCCTTTTACCTCAACCAGGCTATCATGATTAGGGTTGTGGCAAACCAATCATGGACTGATTTAGTAATAACCCACCCCTAATCCTAGGCATTGCACCATGAATCAATCACACTCTAGATTCAACCACCTCTGACAAAGCTTTACTATGACTGGATGAAGCTTTAGGGGGACATCCAGACACAAGGCATAACGAACAGTAAAATAAAATGTATTTGCTTTTGGAATCTTGATGAAATAGTTTTGAGAGTCGTTGCTTTAGAATAAAGAGGATTACAAAGAGATTTCCAAAGATTTTTTTTGTCTTGCTTTTACCAAAGTATTGCTATTGATGTATGGCCACTAAGGAATGACACCCCCTAATTTAGCCTCAAATCAAACTTTTAACTCACTTTTCAAGTTTAAGCACTCAGCGGGGCGTGGTGGTGTACGCCTTTAATCCCAGCACTCAGGAGGCTGAGGTAGGAGAAGCATTGTGAGTTCGAGGCCGGCTTGGGCTACAATGCGCGCACAAGGCCATTCTGAGCTACATAGTGCGACCCTGCCTCAAAAAACCAGGGCTGAGAGTTTGGCTCAGTGGCTTACGCGCCTGTCTGGCAGGTGTGAGGTTGTGAGTTTGATCCCCAGTGCCAGAAAGTTTAAGCACTTATTAAGGCCTATAAATTTTGATGGTAGTAGTAGGGGTTGCAGATATGGTAGCAGAAGGGGTAGTCTATGTACTAGAGCCACTGGACCCTAGACAGTGTAACCCAACTTTGTCTCCTACTTTGCATGATCTCCAAAAAAGCTGGTACTAAGAAAACCCCAGGACAATAATACTCATTCTTTACAGAGAGATGACATCTGCCTCTAACGTCCACTAACTGGTCTCATCTAGCTCTACCTCCAAGATTATGTTGTGCTAACACTAACTCCTCTGAGCATCCCTTTGTATGATTTGTACTTCTTCCTTGAAACTTTGATCCTCTTTTGGAGGTCCCTTTTAGTACTCTCAGCTTACCTCAAGTGCCCTCTTCTCACCCTATACCACACAGGATGTAGTGAGTCTCTTCAATACTGCAACAAGGAAACAAAACAGTAAGTTTTAAAAAGATGTGTGGGAGCCGGGCATGGTGGCGCACACCTTTAATCCCAGCACTCAGGAGGCTGAAGCAGGAGGATCCTTTCAAGTTCAAGACCAGCCTGGGCTACAAAGTGAGTTCGAGGACAACCTAAACTGCATAGTGAAACCCTGTCTCAAAAAATAGGGGCAGGGATTTAGATCTGTGGCATAAGCGCCTGCCTGGCAGGTGTGAGGTTGTAAATTCGATCCCCGGCACCAAAATAAATAAATAAATAGATGTGCAGGAAGCTGGGTGTGGTGGCACACTCCTGTAATCTCAGCACTCAGGAGGCTGAGGCAGGAGGATCCTTGCAAGTTCAAGACCAGCCTGTGATACAAAATGAGCCCAAGTTCAGCCTGAACTGCATAGTGAGACCGTGTCTCAAAAAAAAAAAAACCCAAAAAACAAAAAACAAAAAAAAAACAAAGCCCCCCTGCCAAATATAGGATATGAATTTGTGTTCTACTCTACATGGTACCACAGTGCAAGGTCTTAGCTGCCTTTTAGGCTGTTCCATCACACAGTGCACACTTCATGCTGCAATTCCAATGACTACAACCTCTCTCTCTGTAATCAAAGAACTTTTGAGTATTCTCACTCTGCCATTTCAACACATTTTCCCAATTTTCTAGCACACCACAGCAAGTCGTCATCCATGTCTTTAAGACAAAAATTGACCTTAGGAAAGTCCTCTAAGTTGCCATCAACTTTCTAGGTGGCCTCCTTTGCTACTACAGTTACTGAGGCAGTAAGTGGTCCGCCTTGGTCACAAAGACCTTGTGCAAGGCTCTGTCAAAATCCTTGTTGAAATAAAAACTCAGTATTTTCACAGAATTCTTTTGGCCTAATAAACTTTTCTTTTTTTGCAGTGCTAGGGATTGAACCCAGAGCCTCACACATGCTGGACAAGTGCTCTACCCTGAGCTACACCTCGTTACATTAAAAAAAAAAAAAAGAAATGAGTGAATTTTTAGCAATCAGTGAATAAAACCGTCCTAGGAACCACAGACTAAAACAGTTATTTAAAAGCAAGAACAGCCAGGCGTGGTGCCACATGCCTGTAATCCCAACACTGGAGAGGCTGAGGCAGGTGGATCCCAGTGGGTTCCTGGCTAGCCTGTACTACAGTGAGTTCAAGTTCAGCTTGAACTACACAGTGAGACTCTGTCTCAACATCCCTAACTCCCAAGAATGAACAGCATTTTAAGAATATAAATTTATCTTTTTTTTTCCTTCTGGTAGTGCTAGGGATCAAACCCATGGTATCATACATAAATTTTCTTACAACTTCACATTTATTTATTTGGTGCCAGGGATCAAACTCACGACCTTGCACTTGCCAGGCAGGTGCTTGTGCCACTGAGCTAAATCACCGGCCCACAACTTTACATTTATTTATTTTTCACAACTTCACATTTAAAACATTGTCTCATTGCACAATTTCTCAACTTGTGATCTGTCAAAACAGGTATTTAATGGGTCTTCTGGTGAGATGAATGGGATGTTATCATCCTTTTAAATATTTAAAAGCAGTATTAACATGTGAAAAACTTCAAAGTTCTTCCTTAAACAAACTTGCTTAGTAATTTTGTTTCCGAAATGATCTGTATTTTAAAAATAAAAGTGGATGCCAGGTATGGTGGCACAGACCTATAATCCTAGTAGTCGAGAGGCTGAGGCAGGATTGCTGCCTGCTTAAGGCCAGTCTGGGCTACACAGTAAGTTAAAGGCCAACCTGAACTATATAGCGAGACCTTGTCTCAAAACCAAAAACACTAAATAAACAAATGACTAATTTTTAAAAATTTGAACTTGGTGTGTGGGGTAGCACATCTTAAATACAGCAGTCCAAGAGGTGGAGGCATGAGGAGTTTGAATTCCCAATATAAAGACTGGAGTACACAGTTTCTTGTGAATCCCTGATGACTCTTACTACTCATTATGTAATAACAGCAGTTACTTCAGATATGACAGTTACTTCATCTAAATTCTTTAGTTCTCAATGCTTTCACAAGAGCTAGTTAACATTCTTTCTTTTACTTGAGGAAATACTGCTCAAAAATGCTAAATAACTACTACCTGCAATTTACTACAATAAAGGCAACTTTAGCTGCGCGTGGTGGCACATGCCAGAAATCCCAACACGGGGAAGGCTGAGGCAGGAGGATCGTTGGGAGTCTGAGACTAGCCTGGACTACAAAATGAGCTCAAAACCAGCCTGAACTACATAGTAAAGACCCTGTGTCTCAAAAAGACTAATGAATAAACAAATTAAAAATAAAATAAAATAAAAGCAACTTTCCAATCAACTCTGTCTTCACACACACCATATTAATGCCTCTTGGACATTCCCTCCCTAAACATTACAAAGCCAATTCTTCCACAGAACTGATGCCACCAAAGTCTCTGCACATCAACTATCCCCTCCCCCTCTTCAAATGTAGAAACTTTACCTTCTTCCACTCTTCCATGCCTCAAAGATGACTAAGAAATCTTATATGCCAAATATTCTCAGGATATAAAAATGTTAGTGTTAATAATGCCCAGGTGTCTGAGCTCAGTTCAGGGCAAGTCCTTGTAACTGCTTCACTTATTTTGACCTTCAAGTTCCTCCTGCCTAAGATACATACTTTTGACTATGCTATGGTTATTCAAATTTAAAATATAAAATCCAAGGTCTGGGAATATAACATAGCTCAGTGGTCAGAGTGGTTGCCTAGCATGCAAAAGGCTGAGTTCCAGTTCATGCATCACCAAAAGGGGGAATATATATATATAAATATATATATAGAAATAAAATTCACAAGATACAGAAAAGCAAACACAACGAAGAAAAAGAGTAAGAAAAAGAAATTATGAAACAGTTCCTATGTTTTTCAAATGAGAAAAATATAAATCCTAGGAAGGGAAGGTAAAGGAAGTCTGAGTGATGGGCCAGACATGTTTATTAGATAAATGTTAGCTCCTACTGAATTTTTAAAATCAATGTATTAATGTTTTCAACAGTATTAGCTTTTGTATGACACTTTTTATTCCCAAATTATTTATGACTTACCATATAGGAAAATATTTTCTAAGTCATATCTAACTTTCAGTTAGTATAACACATTCGATAAATAAAATCACCTTGAAGATTTTTCCCAACAGTGTAATGTAAAACCTATGCAATTGGAACAGAGACGCCTCAGACGGGTAAGACTTAAAGGAAATCTCAGATGTGCAGATTATCATTGGAAACCTGATGTAATTTCCCAACCATTAGGGTCAAACCTGTAGCCCATTACAATGGAGAGACCCATGAGAGTAGTGCAGGACACCTCCTACAACAGAGAAAGTCTAGAGTTTGGGGGAAGGATGAAACTAAGGTCCACGAAGCAGCGTCTAGACAGGTTCCAAATGCAGGCTGATGTTAAATGGGTTCACATTAGGTCTGGAGTGTAGAAGTGGACCAAGAGTTCTATTTCTTGGGGAACAGGCTAGGTAAATGTGGAATTCTGTGGTTAGTAATCCCCCATCCCAACCTCTGCAACTGCAAATCAAGCTTAGTTCTGTGTCAAAATAATTCAACCTTCGGACAAAAGTGCAGTGTTTCCTTTTTACTGACATAACTCCAAACAGCAAAGTTCCTGACATTCTCTAACGTTAGAGAACAAAATCTCTCATGAAAAACTGTCTTAGTTTCTTTCTCTTTGCTGAGACCCAACACCCACTACTCTTAAGGAGGAAAGGTTTACTTTGGCTTACAGTCTGTAGAGGTTTCAGTCCATAGTCAGTTGGCTCCAAGGCAGGGTGGCATCTCAGGGAGAAAGAGCTAATGGCATGGCAGCAGGAAGCACAGGGAGGTCAAAGGAGAAGGAATAGAACCCTCCAGACCATGCCCGCAGTGACCCGCCTCCGCCTCCCAAAATCACACTGAAACTATATACTCATTAGTGGACCAATCCACTGTTGAGTATCACACCCCCATGACTCATTTGCCTCCCCAAAGCCCCATCTTTGAGTACATGAAGCTTTAGTGGGACATCTAGATCTAAAACATAACAACAGTAGTCACTCAAAGCAGCGAGGTGATGAAGCTGTAGAGATGTGACATGTCCTCAGCAGGTAAGACTGCTCCGTTATCTCAGCCTAACAAATAGTAGGCCAGACTTACATACTTTTCTAATTAAGATAATTTCTCAAATTTCTCACTTAGTTCATTGTCTAGGCCAGTTCACCTCGATAAATGAAGGATTTTACACAACTGAAAGTAGCTGAGCTGGGCGGGGTGGTGCACGCCCCAGCACTCGGGAGGCTGTGGTAGGCGGAGCGTTGTGAGTTCAAGGCTGGCTTGGGCTACAACGCAAGCACAAGGCCGACCTAAACTACATAGTGCGACCCTGCCTCAAAAAAAACTAGGGTTGGGAGTTTGGCTCAGGGGCTTAAGCACCTGTCTGGCAGATGCAAGGTTGTGAGTTCAATCCCTGGTCCCCAGGAAAAAAAAAAAAAAGTAGCTGAAAAAAGCCAGGCATGGTAGCACATTCTAGGAAGCTGAGGCAAGCGGATCTAAAATTCAAGGCTAGCAGCCGGGTGTGGTGGCTGCACGCCTTCCATCCCAGCACTTGGGAGGCTGAGGTAGGAGAAGCGTTGTGAGTTAAGAGGCCAGCTTGGGCTACAATGTGAGTGAAAGGACGGCCTGAGCTACCTAGTACGACCCTGCCTCAAAACACTAGGGCTGGGAGTTTGGTTCAGTAGCCTAAGTGCCTGTCTGGCAGGTGCGAGGTTGTGAGTTCGATCCCTGTGCCACAAAAAAAAAAAAAAAAAAAAAAAAAGAAGAAAATTCAAGGCTAGTCAGGGCAATATATCGACTTGGGAAGACTGTCTCAAAATTTAAAAAACAAACAAAAAAGGGTTGGGGCTATATATATAGCTTATGCAAAGGCTCTGGGTTCAATCCCCAGTAACAGGGGAAGGGGATTGAGAAATCACTGAAAATATGTAATACTTTTGTTTTGAACACTCTTGGTAGCTAGGGGTCTTTTCATTTAAAACATTTTAAAAGACCTACAATTATGACTATTTGAAAACACAGCACTGCAATTCTATTAACAATCAATTCTACTTCCTAGAATCTACATAGATCTTTCACAACAAATCAGAAATGTCCAGTTTGAAGAAACTGGCTGTGTGCTAAATGACATGGAGTCCCTCAGTGCTGCTTCTAATCTCAAAAATCTAAAAAGCTGAATCCAGAGTAATGAGGTCACATTTATTCCTCTTTGCAGCAAAGAAGTTTTTAAAATGCAAACAGAATTAACACTTTTTTGAGACAGGGTCTCAGGCTGCCCTTGAACTCACACTTGTGATTCTCCTGCCTCACAGAACTTTTTTTTTTTTTGGTACCAGGGATTGAACTCACAACCTTGTGCCTGCCAGACAGGCACTTAAGCCACTGAGCTAAATCCCTGGCCGTATTTTTTGAGACAGGGTCTCACTATGCAGTTCAAGCTGGCCTTGAACTCACTTTGCAGCCCAGGCTGGTCTCAAACTCACGTTGATCCTCCTACCTCAGCCTCCCTACCTCAGCCTCCAAGTGCTGGGATTAAAGGCATGCACCACCACACCTGGCTTAGAATTAACACTTTAAAGCAATGAGGACTTTGATGTCTCAGAGTTAACAGCATAGTGGCTTTCACATTTCAGGGGAAAACAGATCACAAAACCCTCCAGATTTGAAATTAGCTTTCTCTTTAACAAATGGTACTTTTAGAGCTAGAAGAAAATGACGAGAGGAAGCTTGAGAACTGTAAAATGCTTTGTAAGAAGTTCAAGATACTATTCCAGTGAACTTAAAACATTGCTGTTACACAAAATCTAGACAAGGCTGAAACCCAAGCTTCCTGACATCCAGTTTTTCTTTTGCTATGCTACCTCCCCCAACACTTACCACTAGTTGAGACTTCAAAACTTAACCACCTACCTGTCAAGTTAAACAAGTATCTTCTAACTTTAAGGCCTTCTAATTTTAATGTAGTAAATGTCCTATACTAAGTGTTAAGTGCAATGGTTTTCCTTAAATCCTACTATGATGAATCATAGATTGTTTTGTTCCTTAAACTCTACTTGGTCATATTCTATTTTTAATACTCACTGGACTCAGCTAATAGTCTAGATTTGTTTCTGCATCGATATTTTATGTAAAACGAGCCCATAGTTTTCTGGTATTGTCTGTTAGGAGGCTCTGGAATTTATTCACTTATCTTAGGGGAAATGCCTTCATTATAAAATGCACAAATTTATCACCATCTTTTATATCCCCCCAATGCTCACACTAGGCCATTTGTTTTTCCCTTCCTCTTTGGTATCTTGACATGTTCTTCTGTTTCTTCCAAAAATATTGTCCTACTTTTCTGCACTAGCTCACTTGATAGTGCACCCTAGAAAAGTTCTATTATGGCTGATGTGTGGTGCACACCTGTCATCTCAGCACTTTGGAGGTCAGAGCAAAAGGACTGAAGCAAGTCTAAGGCCAGTCTGGACTACATAGTGAGACCTTGTACCAAAATGGAAAGAAGTCCTGTTGTGAACTGTAAGTCCCTCCAAAGATAGCTTGCTACTACTATGAGAAAGAACATCACCCTATACCACTGTCACATGAAAAAGACCACACTGGCATTAGGATGTTCATATTCTTGGGTTCAAATTCCTGCTTCACCTTTATTAGTAATTAGCTAACTGTGGTGCTGGTTACTTAATTTTTCCAAACCTCACATGTAAAATGTGAGTAATATATACCTTGCTTGAAGAATCTCTGAATGATTTTGAAACAAAGTACTTGGTAGAGTATTTGGCACCTAGGGCTGGGAGTTTGGCTGAGTGACTTAAGCGCCTGTCTGACAGACTCGAGGTTAAGAGTTCAATCCCCGGTGACGCAGAAAAAAAAAAAAAAAGAGTATTTGGCACCTGAGTTAAGTGACAACAATGGAGTTTAAAAGCAACTTTTTTCATGAGTTCTATCTCCGGTGCCACAAAAAAAAAAAAAAAAAAAAAAAAAAAGGCAATTTTTTTCAATGTATGCTCGTTAAAGGTCTGTGTCACTAATTTGCAATTTAGAAATCCTAAGTTCTGAAAACTAAAATATTTTCCCTAACTTGCACGGTGATGAATCCAGACTTCACCTGTATGTAAGGCTTTTACACAATCTTCATTTAGTGTGAAAATTCGTAAATTTCATTAAATATTGATGTGCTTGATTATAGTACTAATCCACCCTAGTAAGAGTACTTTTTATGACACATGCACTCAATGTTCTAAAATTTTTTTGAAAAACTGTGAATTTCTTTATATGAGAATGTGTGCAAATACGTATGGTCCCCCGGTTTCAAACAAGGAATGGGGACCTGTAATACATTATCTGTATAATCAAATATAGTAAATATAAACCTAGCAGGAAGAATGGCAGATGCATGCAGTCTAAATCCAGCCTAATTCAAAGTTATCACTAATAAAACTGCTGGGCATGGTGGCACACAACTGTAATCCCAGCACTCTGTGGAGGCACAGAAAGGGGGATCTCTGTAAGTCTGAGGCTAGCCTGGGGTACAATATACTGAGACCCTGTCTCAAAAAAAAAAAACAAAAAAAACAAAAAACAACAACAAAAAAAAAACATCTCTAGCCACCATCTCCCAAAAACAAAAACAAAAACGCCCCCCTCCAAGTTATCACTAATACTGAAACTTGACAACCTCTGAAGTTCTGGTTTTTAAAATACTTTTTTTTTTTTTGGTACCAGGGATCAAACTCACAACCTCACACCTGCCAGGCAGGTACTTAGGCCACTGAGCTAAATTCCCGGCCCTATTTTTTGAGACAGGGTCTCACAATGCAGTTCAGGCTGGCCTTGAACTCACTTTGTAGCCCAGGCTGGTCTCGAACTCACAACAATCCTCCTGCCTCAGCCTCCCGAGTGCTGGGATCAAAGGCATGCGTCACCACACCTGGCTTTAAAATACTTTTAATATCTCTTGAAATCTAAGCCGGGCGTGGTGGCGCACGCCTTTAATCCCAGCACTCAGGAGGCTGAGGTAGGCGGAGCGTTGTGAATTCGAGGCCGGCTTGGGCTACAACGCCACCGCAAGGCCGGCCTGAGCTACATAGTGCGACCCTGCCTCAAAAAACCAGGGCCGGGGCTTTGGCTCAGTGCCTTAAGCGCCTGCCCTGGCAGGCGCGAGGTTGTGAGTTCAATCCCCGGTGCTGCAAAAAAAAAAAAAATCTCTTGAAATTATTTTTAATATTTACCAAGAAAAAGCATTATCACATTTTGGCTGCTTTTTCCCTAAAACTGTTATTTTTTTTGTACTGGGGATCGAACTCACTACCTTGTACTTGCCAGGCAGGCACTTACGCTACTGAGCTAAATCCCCAGCGCTCCTAAAGTATTTTCTATGAAGAGCTGAGAACCTACATATACAGAATGTATTCAGGTTGGGCATGTAGTTCAGTGGTAGAATGATTCCTTACCATGCTTGAGGTCCTGGGGTTCCATTCTCTAGTGCTGCCACAAAAAGTACTCCACTTTAATACAAAATACTAGGCAGGAAAAAGTGGTACCATGAAAAAATGTTACCTTTGTATTCGGTTTCAAATCTTGGCTCTATTATAGTTCCTTGAGTAAGCTTTAAGTTTATTATATGGAGATTTTTTTTCAAAAACCTAGATTACAAGTATTCTTAGTATAGCCAGGCGTGGTGGAGTACACCTTTAATCCCAGCACTCGGAAGGCTGAGGTAGGAGGGTCGCTTTAGGTTGAGACCAGCCTGGGCTACAAAGTGAGTTCAAGGTCAGCCTGAACTGCACAGTGAGACCCTGTCTCAAAAAATAGGGCTGGGGAGTTAGCTCAGTGACCAAAGCACCTGCTTGGTAGGCGCGAGGCTGTGAGTTCGATTCCCTGGTACAAACAAACAAAAAAAGACAAAAATAAATAATAAAAAATAGGGCCGGAGACTTAGCTCAGTGGCAGAAGCACCTGCCTGGCAGGGGCAAAGTTGTGAGTTCAATCTCCTGCACCAAAAATAAATAAATAAATAAATAAAATTTCTTAGTAAAGAGTAAAACCTACTGGTGTCTGAAGTTCTTCTCAATATTTTGTAAGCTACTCTGAAAACCACATTTTAAACATTATAATATTCATATTAATTAATGTATGTTGAGAAAAGCTGAATACTTGGACGTTCTTATAAACCTAACTGCTCTGGCTTTGCAAAATATGTGAGATGCCTTTGATGGCATACTTTTGAAGGTAAAGTCTACACATGGGACTATGTCCTTTTTTTCCCTTTTTTGGGGGGGAATACCGAGGCTCAAACTCAGGACCTCATGCTTGCCAGGCGGGTGCTGTGCCACTGAGCTATATCCCCAACTTCTATTTTTTTGTGGCACTGGGGATCGAACTTATAACCTCGCACCTGCCAGGGCAGGTGCTTAAGCCACTGAGCCAAACTCCTGGCCCTGGTTTTTTGAGGCAGGGTCGCACCATGTAGCTCAGGCCGGCCTTGCACTAGAGTTGTTGCCCAAGCCGGCCTTGAACTCACAACGCTCCTCCTACCTCAACCTCCTGAGTGCTGGGATTAAAGGCATGCACCAACACACCTGGCTGTCCCCAGCTTCTAAAGGGAAGGATTTTTTTTTTCTGGTGGTGCTGGAGATTGAACCCAGGGCTTTGTGCATACAAGGCAAGAACTCTACCACTGAACCACACACCCAGCCTTTTTTTTTTTTTTTTTGAGATAGGGTCTCACTTTGTAGTCCTGAGCTCACCATTTAGCCCAGACTGGCTGGGAACTCACAGTAATTCTCCTGCCTCAGTCTCCCAAGTGCTGGGATTACAGGTGTGTGCCACCATGTCCAGTGGGACTATGTCTTTTCAGAGGAAACTGATCATACCTCTTGAGTACACACACACATACGCTTGGAAGTAAAGATGTAAACAGGCTCATGTACAACCACATTCGCTAGAATACTACACTTACAGTGCTTACTTGGTAACTAATTCTAAGCTTTCTTGAATTTAAGTTTTTCCTTTAACTGAGGACCTCTTAGAACCTTTTTTTTTGTTGTTGTTGTTGCACCGGGGATTGAACTCATAACCTCGTGCCTGCCAGGCAAGAACTAACTTTCTTGTTGAGAGAAAATACTGATATTTAGAAATCAACTATATCACAAGTAATTCTTGAAAAGGCAGCAATCCGGAATATCAGGAAAACTATTCTAATCCAATTGTAAACAACAATAAAGTTTTTATCAGAGGCTGTGATTTCACAGCTCAATTTTGAACAGCCAAGGTTCTTTGTGTTCTGAAGTATTAAGAGACAAGATATGGAGCACATTTCTGTTACAAAGAACAGTGAAAAGGTTGACTGGAGTGATTTGGCTCTCTTTCAACAAGGAGGATCTCTGGATAGTACACCAAGGTGGATCAAGAAACCTGGTTCCTAGTCCAGGCAAGTCAGTCAATCTCAAATTTCTTTTCCTCTCTTACAAGCAGTGGCTTTTTCATTCCTTCATAAGGTTTAAGAGTCCTCAGAATTAAGGAGCCTAGGTTCTAGGCCCAATTTTGGCACCGACTAGCGTGACACAGGGTACATCACTCGTTGAAGTCAAGTTACCCTGTGAACTCTTTTTCTAGTTCCAGGAATATAATTTTATGCTATTAATTTGAATCCAAAACACTCAAACTACCTAGACACTGTAGAAGATTAAAAAAGCAATTTTAAATATGTGAAATTGCTTGTAAATATGCTCTGCTGGGGATGTGGCTCTGTGACAGTGCCCCTGGGTTCAATTCCCCACATCACAAATTAAAAAAGAAATAATGTGCTAGACACATCCTCGAAAACCATGCTGTTGCCAATCAGCCTATCATACGCCTTAGAAATTGTTGTCAAAGCACCAATAATGCATTTTGAGATGCCTTTTACATGTTTAGGGTCACATTAAAATAACGTTGACGTTTACAGTCAAAATAACCAGAAAAATGGCAAAAGTACACACAGGACTAACGGCAGAAATCTACATCAAGAGATACACTGTACTGGTATTTTCAAATATGTGCTTTTCGTTTTTAAACAAGGCTGATTACTTCGGAATCAAGTCAGTATCTTTGTTAAATGCTCAAAGGTAATTAATACAGATTCTTCAATTTGAAACAATAGTATTTCCCTGAGTCAGGGCTTTTTTTATTGCAAAATTTAACAAACCACCAAACTCAAGTTTAATTTTTTCTGCTTTATTGTTGGTCACGAGTAAATTTTAAGACGTCTTTAAAAGATAGTTACAAAGACACTTTATCACTAAAATATAATCAGAAAGCACGCTGCTTTGAAATCGGAAACTTGAAAGTGACAAAAAAAACTATAACGACTTCAATCTTAAATAAAGGGCAACACAACAAGATTAAAATTGATTAAAATTGTTTTAACAACATACTGAGTAAGGAATGCGGAAATCCCAACGCGTCCCAAAAAAGTGCTCAATATATTTATCCCACACGGTGATAATAAAAATTCAAGTATTCCAGTAAAAAAATTGTTAACTTTCCAACATCTAAATCTGGAACAAAATTCAGGCAGATAAACGTTACTACGATTAAATAAAATGTCATTAAAACTTAGTGCACTGAAATTTAAAAGGCAGTAAAAAATAGTAGTTTAATTTCGCCAAACAGTAATTCCTTCCAAGAGACAAAAAATCCAACCCAGATAAAAGAAATCTTTATTTTAATATTGTCTATGTTACCCGATCCTAAAGGAAATATATCCAGAATCGATTAGACATACTGATCACTTTTTATGTCAAAGAGAAGTATTCACATTATAATCCGTGGCGATGGAGATTTATAGAGATTCAAGATGAAACTGGATGGCAGAGAAGCAGGTAGTTAGCGCATTCTCCAAATTCCCACCCGTGCGTAGGCGTCCGCAGCCCCACACCACCACCAGTTGGACACAGATCATCTCAGCCAGGCCAGAACCGTGTGGAACAAAACCATTCCCAGGGTCCTGAGCTGCTCTTTAGAACTCTTTAGATACTCCCACTGCCGACTAAAGTTGGAATGAAGAGGAAGCGACTATTAACACACTTAAAAACTATCTTTCTTTTAGAAAATACTTACAAAGTAGCCAGTCCTTTACATTAAGAGCAACATTTATTTACAAGCGTTCTCCTTCCTCTTTAAGACCTAACAGATCAGGTTAAACTGAATCGCACCCCTGCAAAATGGCACATTCCATGCAATAGCGGGAGGCTGGCACAGGGCGAGCCCACCGACCACGGGGTTGAGGGGGGAGCAAACTTGCTGAAATTCTAATAACATCTGCAGGCTAACGGAACCCAGACCTTTATGACTAGTCACCCGGGGAAAGAAAGAGTTACAGAAATATCCCGAGACGTGTACGCTGGTGGGGGGGGTGGGACGAGAACCACACGGGATTTGGGTCGCGCTGTTAACCCGCGCCTTCCTGACTCGTAGGGTACCGACATTTGTTTCCCCGAGGAAGGGCATTTCCAGTAGGAAGAATAAGCGAACTTCTGGGTTAACGACCTCAAAAGCTGGAGGTGGGGAAGAGACCACGGGCCGTTATTTTTCGGGGTCCAGTCTCAAACTCACTTTTGCCCCCAGGGGAAAGAACGGGTCCCGCCCACGCCGGGCCGGGCCGGAGGCGGGGCCGCCCCTCCCCCTGTGCACGCGCAGCCCCGGCCGCGGGAGAAAGCGGGCCGGGCGCCGCCACCCCCACGCGGGGAGCGGGGGAAGGGGCCGCCCGGGGCCTCCGCCCTCGTGGCCCAAGGCGGGGGACCAGGGCGCGTCCGCCGTCCTCCGGGCGCCGGTCCACACCCCTCCCCCGCGGGCCGCGGCAGTCCGGGAACACCCCGTCCGCTCCAGTGCGGCGCGGCGGGTGGGGGAGGCTGCGCGGTGGGCCGGGGCCCTGCAGCGGCGCGGGGCGGGAGGGGCGCGCGCACGGGCGCGTGGCCGCCACCCCCGCGCGCCAGCAAGGCCCCCCACGCTCAAGGGCGCGCGCGGGCCCCTAAAAGAGGAGGCCGCGCCTGGTAGCCGGGACGGCCGACTCTAGCCTTGGTCCCCACTCCTTTGCCAGTCACCCGCAACCCCCTCCAACCCGCTCCAGGCCTCCGACTCCGCACTGACCTGACAGGCCGAGACATGTTCGCTGTCGAAACAGGACCCAGTCGAGAAGCCAAAGACCAGGACCCCCCCCACCCCGCGCGCTCGGCGCCCCACCCCCCCGAACTTCGGCCGATGGGGCCGCTGTCGCCGAACCCCGAGCTGCTGGCTTCTCAAACTCCGCCACTCCTTGCTTCTGGGCCCCTGGATCAGACGAGCCCCCCGCTCCCCGTCTCTTCAAAATGGATGAATCAAACCAGCCGAAAATGCGCCAAAGCTGCGGTACAATCTAACCCGCTAGCGGTTGTGGGCTCCGCCCCTAAACGCACGGTCATTGGCGATTTGTGCCAGATGCGCCCCGCTCATTAGCCCGTTTGAATCATCACGTCTCTCAGGCCCCACCCCTCTCCCTGATAGGCCCCGCCTCCTCCGTGGGGGTCCTGTTAGTCAGGATGCTCTGAGAGCGCACGGCCGCAAAACAAAAATGGTCGCTGCTCAGCCCGCCCCCTGGCTTCCACTCCGGAGTTGCAGATTCGTCTTGGGTCGTATCTTCGGACCACTAGAAAAAAAGACTTATATAGGGTTCAGCGTTGTTCAGTTTTTGTGTAATGGCGTTTCATTTCGTCTGCCTTGATCACTTAGAGAATTCACTGGTAGCAAAACCTGTGGGACAGGCAGCAGATTCGTCACTGAGGGGCTGCTTCGGAATTGGAGGGAAATTCCTTTAGTTCAAAAATTTTGACCTTAACCCATAAGCCCCTTTACCCTGACTTCACCATTTGCGGTCAGAGGCCAACTACGCTGCTGCAGTAGAAAGTCAGGGTTATAAGCTAGAAATACCTGCGCTCTCAATTTCTAGTCTCCATTCTGGACCTTGAGATCCACTTCAGGGTCGTTAAAGTCCAGGTTTTAGACATTATTATTTCAAGGAAAACGAGGTACATAATAATTAGGAAAAATGAGCCCTGGGGTTACAACGTGTACATTTGAAACCCGAAGTCAACGAATTACTAGTTGTATAATTCCCCTCACTGAGCCTCGGTTTTCCTATCTGTAAAATGGGACTCAAGTACTTACCTCATAGGATTAAATGAGTTAATATATAAAAGGCCTTTAGGACAGTCTCTGGCACGTAGTACACACAAGGTACGTGGGTTATGTTCAATTTTTGAACAATGACTGCATTCCTGGGTAGGAATGTCAAAACTTCACATCGTACCTGGAAACAACTCAAATCATTCCATCTAAATCTACAAACAAGCCGGCCGCGGTGGCGCACGCCTTTAATCCCAACACTCGGGGAGGTAGGAGGAGCGTTGTGAGTTCGAGGCCGGCCCGAGCTACACAGTGCGGCCCTGCCTCAAAAAACCAGGGCCGGGAGTTTGGCTTAGTGGCTTACGCTCCCGTCAGGCAGGCGCGAGGTTATGAGTTCAATCGCCAGTGCTGAAAAAAAAAAAAAAAAAAGTCAAATCTACAAACATTTGTTGCTGCCTGAAATGCTCAGAGACAGAGCTTGGGATCCACACTGGACGGGTGCGGGTGCGGCTGACTCCACCACTGTAAATAGACTTTGGCCCCTGCCAGAGGCGGGCTGTTAACAACTAACGAAGGTAACAGTTCCCCAACAACCATCACCCATCTACGAGGCTCGCTTTGTAAAATCTGCCTTCTCTAAGGGAAGAGACTAGCGCAGTCTACCAGTGAAGCATTAAACCAGTTACTTCCGGCTACGCCACCTCCCACACCACTTTTTTAAAAAACCTACCATTTTAAGTATACGGTTCTTTGGCAGTAAGAGCATTCATGTTGTTTTCCAACTGTCACCAGTGTACATCTCCCAGATTTTTTCATCTTCTCCAATAAAAGTCTGTACCCATTAAACAGCAACTCCCACTCCCTCTCCTCCAAACTCAGCCTCGGCAATCACTATTCTACTTCCTGCGTGTATGAATTTCACTACTCTGAATATCTCATGCAAGTGGAATCAGATAGTCTTTGGCCTTTTGTGATTGGCTCATCTCACTTAGCATGTCTTCTAGGTTCACCCGTGTTGTAGTCTGTGTCAAAATGTCCTTTCTCTTAAACTTAGTAAAAAAAAAATAGTAATTTTTGAGGTAGGGTCTCCCAATTTAGTCCAGGCTGGCCCTGAACTAGGGATCCTCCTGCTTCAGCCTCAAAAAAAACGTCAAGCACTGGGCTGAGCCTATTGGCATGTGTCACCATGCCCGGCAATAATTCGTTATATCTTTTTGGAGCCTTGTGCTTGCCAGACAGGCTGAGCTACACCCCCAGCTCTCATTATATACCATGTTTTGTTTATGTATTCTTCTATCAGTGGATACTTGGGCTGCTTCCATCCTATGGCTAGTGTAACGGAGCTGCTAGACACATGCCAGGTACACAGTACAGATATCCCAGTGCCTGCTTTCACTTCTTTTGGTTATATTCTCAGAACTGGAATAGCTAGGTTGTAAGAGGAGTGGTACCATTTTGCATTCCCACTGGCAATGTATAAGTGTTCCAATTCCTCCATATCCTTATCAGCACACTCCCTTTGTTTTTCATTTGATTTTTTTTGGGGGGGGTAATAGCCATCCCATCATAGGTTTAAATAGTTTTACCCTTTTACCCTAAGGGTCATATCATTCCTATTATTGTCCAGAATGCCTGTGCTGAGACTGGGGTGGTGCGGTGACCCCAGAATAGCTTTGTTGGAGGCTACTGCATCAGAACTAATTGCTATTATTTTAGCAAATTACTATTATTTAGTATTATGAGACGAGGCAGAGGAATTCTGGTTACTCATTTAAGAAGTAATGAATGGAACCGGCCATAGTCAAGGATGTGGAAAGTTCAGAGCTGGCCCTGCAGGCTTCGTTCTATTAGTGCAGTTTAAGGCCAGTGTACAGATGGCCACTGAATGAAGACACCCCCTTCCAAGGTGAGTGTCCTATCCCACCTCCCTCTCTCCCAAAGCTTCAGCTAAGACTTCCCCTCAGAATTTCAGTCTATGCTGTCTCTTAGGAAGAAAACAGCCTGAGACTTAAGCTTCTAGTTTACATTTTAGTGTACCAGTTCAGGCCTCTGTCTGCGATAGCCAAGAGAACCTGGACCTTGAGCTCCAAGGTCAGTTCCCTCCAGCCATCCCGAACAACCTGCCCTTTGTGCCTGTCAGAGCCACAGTTACTGGGCTGGGAACTGAAGAAAGACACTGATCATAGGTCTGATCTTAGAAGCACCATCTGATAATGCTCAAGGGACAAGATTTACAAGAAATCTATGAGAAACTATGAAAACAAAAAAGGTACGGTTATTCCTTATTACTAGACATGAAATCTAGAACCCAGTGCTGTGGCACCTGCCTGTAGTTTCAGCTACTTGGAAGGCTGAGCCAGGAGGGTTATGGATTGAGCCCAAGAAATTGAGATCAGCCTGGCAATAAAGTAAGACTGTCACACACACACACACACACACACACACACAGACACACACACACAGAAATCTAATGGCCTTGTAAGCACAATGCTTAATTTATTCTATGATTTTAGTTACATTTTGAGAAATAAGCTTTTATTTTTCTCATGCATATGTTAAAGACAGTAAGGGCTAGAGATACATACAGCTCAGCACACGCACGATAGTGAGAACAGGCACTGCTGGGATGGAAGGCCTGATGTTTCTTCCATATTCTGAAGGAAAACCTATTTCATTCAAAGGCTATGCTATAGCAGCTGTAAATTTTATGGGTTTCTTTTTCCCCCAGTACTGGGCTTGAATCCAGGGTCTTACACCGGCTTAGGCAAGTGTTCTACAACTGAGTTACATCCCCAGCCCTCATCTGGGAGCTTTATTTTTTTTTAATTATTTTTATTTTTTGTGGGGGAAGCTTTATTAAAAAAAAAAAAAGGTCAGCACCTACTCTGTGCTGAGCACTTTCAGTTCTATGAATGCATGAATGTCACTCAGCCAGGTATAAAGACAGACACTGGCCACTGCTTCTACTGACCATGGGAGTAGAGAAAATACCACTTTCTAAGAGACCATGGTAGGGCCAGGCGTGGTGGTGCATGTCGGTGATCCCAGGACTCAGGAGGCTGAGGTAGGAGGATCGCAGCAAGTTTAAGGCCACCCTGGGCTACGTAGTGAGTTCAAAGCCAGCCTGAACTACATACATAATAAGACCCTGTCTCAAAAAACCAAAAAACAAACAAACAAGAAGACCCTGATTTGGAGTTAAATCTAATCCAAGACAGGCATGGTGGTGCACACTTGTAATCCCAGTTACCCAGGAAGCTGAAGGACTGCAAATTTGAAGCCAGCCGGAAAACTTAGCAAGACACTATATTAAAATAAAAAGGTCTTGCTAGGGATATAGCTCAGCAGGACAGTGCCTACCTGGCAAGCACAAGGTTGTGAGTTTGATCCCCAATACCAAAAAATAAGTAAAATAAAATAAAATAAAGAGGTCTGGGGATATAGGTTTATGGTAGAGCATCCCTGGGCTTGATCCCTAGTACTTAAAAAAATTCTCCTATTGTAAAATTTCTACCTCCAATCTATGGCTCTCTCTGCCCTGCCACCATTTTAGGAAATAGGACAGCACAGAAGAATGTCATGTCTTTACTTGGTCCCTCTGCAAGCTGGAGGCTCAGCGGTCTGTGTGGATTTGGTTCCATGGTTTAGGACAATGCTGTCGTGTCCACATTTTCTCAAATGTTTCTTTGCTGCAGAACTTCCATCTTCCTCCATGCTTTAAAGAATGTCAGGAGATAAGCTTAGGTAAATTTTTACTGCTGAAACAATAAAGATATATAAATTTGACTTCATGTCTTTATTTTATGATACTTTGCATTGAGCCCAGGGCCTCTGCACTGAACTATATCCCCAGCCCTTTTTATTTTGACACAGGGTCTCCTGAATTGTTGAACTGCTCAGGCTGGGCTTGAACTTGCGTTCTTCCTGCCTCTGTCTCCCAGAATGCTGGTATTAAAGGCGTATTCCACCCTGCCTACCTTGACATTCATTTTATTGCCACCCCACCAACCCACACAATGAAAAAGCTATTTTATTTTAATATTTTTTCTTTTTTATTGACATTCATTTTATTTTCAGTTTTAAATTTTTTTGAGACAGGGTCTCACTATGTAGCCCAGACTGGCCAGCCTCCCGAGTACTGTAATTACAGGTGTGTGCCACCACACCTGGCTCTTAACCTATTTCTCTTTTTTTTTTTTTAAGAGAAAAATATAAAACAAAATTTCAAGACACGATAATTAGGAGGTAGCAATGGTTAATACATTGCACATCGTTATCTTTAAATTAGTTACTCAGATTATAAGATGTATGCATTTAATTGTGTGAACATCATTAGCACAAACCTTTCTTTTCAATGAACTCAGAGAAATTAGTAGTATAACTATCTTAACTATCTGCCTATTTCTTGACTGGAGGTTTTTTTTTTTTTTTTTTTTTTTTTTTTTTTTTTTTTTTTTTTTTTTTTTTTTTTTTTTTTTTTTTTTTTTTTTTTTTTTTTTTTTTTGCTTTTTTTTATGAACTCTTATATTTTGGACATTAACCCTTTATTGGAAAATGTTTGCAAACATTTTCATTTTGTTGATTATTTCTTTTGCCATGCAGTATCATCTTCCTTAGTCAAATACTTTGCTCTTGCCTTCACCTCAATTTCTCAGTTTTATTCTCCAACATGGAAACCTCTTGATTCCTCCTTCACCGCATTTAATAAAAATTCACTTTTTACTTTCTTAGTCTATTTTTTGTTGCTGTAACACAATACTGAAGGCTGGATACTTTATAAAGAAAAGCAGGTTTCCTTAGCTTTCCCTTCTGGAGATCTAGTGCATGGTCAGCTTCTGTATCTTGTCTGCCTTGTGCTACAGAAGGGGCGCGGTGTGCTAGAGTGAGCCAGAGAGGCTGACCAGACCCACAACCTGATCACTTGTTAATTAATCCAGTCCTGTGATACCTCACTCACTCCCACAAGTCCCAACCCAAGACTGAGGTGGCGAACCCAGTCTGAGAAAGACACTGATGCATTCTTGAGGGTGACACCTGTCACTGAGTAACTCCTGGAGGATCAGCTTTTAAGGATGCCACTGCCCTCAGTACTATCACACTGGGACCAGGTTCTCAGCAGGTGGACCTTGGGGGACAAGCCACATCCACACCATGCTTACCGCTTCCGTCGTCACTCTTCATGTGGAAACCACTGCAGCAGCCTTTCTCTTCTTCTCTGCACATGGTAGTAGGTCCAGCAGACAATACTTCTTCCTAGGGGACGGCACTCATGTGGTTTCCACACTCAGATTTTCAGTAAATCCAAAGTTTCCACAATAATGTCTGGACTCCATAAAACAGTGCTTAAGCTACCACAAGAGATTTTTCAAGCACAAATATAGTATTACTTTGCTTAAAATCCTTCCATGACCTAGGGGGAATATTTACAATACATACTGCAAAAGATTAATGTCCTGAACATATAAAGAGCCTCCTGGAAGGCTGAGGCAGGAGGGTTGGAGGTTTGAACCCAGTCTGGGAAATTGAGAACTTGTTTCAAAATTTTAGAAAAATAATTTAATGTAGGGATGGGGATGTAGCTGAATGTAAAGACCCTGGGTTCAATCCCCAGTACTGAGAGTGAGAGGAGTGGGACGAGGAAGGGAGGGGAAGAGAGGAGAGGGAAGGGGAGAGGAGGGGAGGGGAGGGGAAGGGAGGGGAAGGGAGGGAGGGGAGGGAAAGGGAGGGGAAGGGGAAAGAGACCCAAATTCTCTTTCTTAAAAAAAAACCTGTTTTAGTGTTGGGTGTGTTGATACACACCTGCAGTCCCAGCATTAGGGAGGCTGAGGTAGGAGGATGATTTGAGCCCAGGAGTTTGAGACCAACCTAGGCAACATATTGACATCCTGTTTCAAAAGCAAAACACAAGTGTATTATTTGAATTTTTAAAAAATAGTGTTTATTCTTGGCCATGTTCCGAATGGTTGTGTGATATCCTGGGCAAGTTCTTTAATCCCATCACAACTCAGTTTTTCCACTTGTTGAAGACACAATACTGACCCCTGAAAATGTCCACATCTCAAGCCCTGGAAACTGAATAGGGCTGGGGAGTAAAGCTCCCACTCAGCTGATCCTGAGCTGGGCTAACCCTAACCCTAACCCTAACCCTAACCCTAAACTCACAGCGATCCTCCAGCCTCAGCCTCCACTGGGGTTACAGGCGTGTGCTACCATCCCCAGCAAAGACCCTTCCTTTATTTGACCACCTGCAACATTATTTTTCACCATCCTTGCTATGGCCTGTGTTTCTCAGAAATTCATATGTTGCAATCTAATCCCTAATGTGTCAATATGAAGAAGTGGGGCCTTGGGAGCTGCCTAGGTCATGAGGGTGGAGCCCTCCTGAGGGGGTATCAGTTGCCCTTTGGAAGTGGCTCCGTGGGACTCGTCTACCCCTTCCAACAGTGAGGACAATGCAAGCAGGTGCCATCTATGAAGCTGAGTGCCCTCACCAGACACCAAATCAGCTGGCAGCTCCATCTTGGACTTCTCAGCCTGTAGCACTTTGAGCAACAAGTCTTTGTTGTTTATGAATTACGCAGTTTATTTCATTATAGTGCCCCAAAGCAACCCAACCTGGAGCAGCCACACACAGTTCCCTTGGCGTGCAAGCTGCCACACAGTTCTATCCCCGTTCTTGGAGCGAGCTCCACACTCATGGCCAGTGCCCTGGCCTCATTCACTGGAGTCCAGCTGCCCAGCCAGCAGACTCCTACCCAGCCCAAGTGCCCTGTCCTGACCCTCTTCTTGTACTCCAAGACAGTTCTTCACCCAACTGTCTGCTTTTTTGACAGCCCTTCCTGGGCAGAAGCCTCTTCCCCCTCAGCCCTGCAGCATACCTTCTGGACATGTACCCACAGCAGGCACTGCTGGTTAAATGCACTGCCTAAACAATCTGCCAACTGGCTTTCTAACCTCATTTCCCACTGCTGAGCACACAGACCCTTTGGTCCACTAACCACATCCTGAACTTGCCGAAGAATTCTAAAGTCCCCCTTCTTTCCCCAACCTGAAATCTTTCTCAATTTATATTCATCTCAAGTCCTTTAGAACTTTGTTTTGTTTTTTTGGTACCAGGGACTGAACTTATGACCTTGTGCATGCCAGGCAGGTGCTTTGCGCTGAGCTATATCCCTGGCCCTTTAGAACTTTCTTGACTTCTTTCTCCCTTGGTGTTTTTTTTTTTTTTTTTGTACCGGGGATCGAACTCACAACCTTGCACCTGCCAGGCAGGTGCTTAAGCCACTGAGTTAAATCCCCAGTCCTCCCTTGGCTTTCTATGGCACAGGCCTCAGACCTCTTACAACACCTGCTGCAACACTAGGTACCTGAAGTATGTGCAATCAGAAATGTTTTAAAGGTGAAGATATTATGTGAAAAAAAATTTTCTGCATAAAACATTGACTGGTTGGACATGATGGTGCATGCTTATAATCCTGGCTGCTAAGAGGCTGAGGCAGGGAGATTGCAAGTTCAAGGTCAGCCTGGGCAGTTAGGGAGACTCTGTCTCAACATAATAAATAAAAGGGGCTGCAAACATAGCTCAGTGGTAAACCAACCATGGGTTCAATCCCAATATTGGGAAAGAAAAGGGAGGGAGGGAAAAACTGATTTAAAGCCACCCTATTTTTTTGAGGGGGGGCACACTGAGAATTGAACTCAAGACCTTTACACTGAGGTACATACCCAACCCCTTTTTAAGTTTTTATTTTTGAGACAGAGACTAAGTCAGTAAATTCCCCAAGCTAGTCTCGAAGTTGCAATCCTCCTGCCTCAAGCCTCTCAGAATGCTGGGATTGCAGGCATGCACCACCATGTCTGTCTTGAAATCAAATTTACTGAACTGTAAATGGAGGTCTTAGTGGGGTTTTGGCATTATGAGTAGTTTGTATGTTTCCTTCATTTTCCTTAATGAGAAAGATTTACTACATCTCTCAGTATAAAAGTACTGGAAAATCTATCTACCCACTTGATTAATTACCCACTTAATATATTACTCTTTCCACCATACTGAAAATGTTACATGGAAAAACTTCAAGGATCCACCACCACCATACACACACACATAAAATAGGAGGCAGTGTAGTATAACAAGGGGCTGTTTCTGATGTCACATTGCTTAGGGTTAAAAGTCACGATTTTGTTACCTGCCAGTTGTCTAAGCTTGAAAAAACTATTTCTTTTTTTTCAGTTTCCTCATATATTTATCGCATGAGAGGTCACCATGAGATAAAAATTATCCATGTGAAGTGTTTAGGAGAGTATGTGGTTTATAGCAAACACTCAGATTAACACTGGCTACTGGCAGCAATAGTTGAAAATAGAATGGTTGTTAAAATCCCTGTTCTTGCAAAAAGGAAAAGCAATATTCAAAATTAAATGAGAGTTACTGAGCTTAGGAAATGGGACTCGTCAGCTAACCATCTCAGGACACATCTGCATTGCATGCGACTCTAGCTCCACTTAATTTGACCTCCAGTTTAATCACGTCTCTCTTTTACTCATGAACATGTTCTTGAAGCTATCTGACACAAAGCAAGAGTTTCAAACTCTTAAGGGTTCAGTTCTGTTTCTCTAAATGTCTGGGCTTATTTTCTAAAATAGCTTTTGCAGGCCAAATGTTTCCCAGAAACCTAAATGACAGAATGGAGACAAGGAATTGGAAGATATGGAGTTATGTCTTGGCTTTATGACAAATGCAACCAGCTGCCTTTCAGTCAGTCAAATTTTGAGACATTTGTTCCCTTAAACATTAAATGGGAGGAACTGCTTACTTTCTTATTCCAAAGACAGTGTAAGAGACATACAACTTGTCAGTCCGAGGGAAGGATACTGGTTTCTAGTGCTTTGGGCTCATACCATAATAAATCAGAAAACACCTATCATAAGCCAGGAATGGTGGATCAAGTCTATAATCCCAGCACTAGGAGGCTGAGGCAGGAGGATTGCTTTGAGTTCAAGGTCCACTTGATCTGTGTAGTGAAACCCTGTCTTGAAAAACACACACACACACACACATACACACACACACACACACACAAAAACCTATATCACCTTTCCACCTGCTTTCTCCCATTGATTCCTATTATCATGTAATTAATTCCTAACAAGCTGGACTTTAAATTGAATGTGGATCAGATTAAATTTGTGTGAAGAAAAGGTATCAAAGCAGTACCTATCACTCAGTAGTGTTAAGAGCATGCAATGGTTAATTTTGCATTTTATCAGCTTGACTGGGTATACAGATATTTGATCAAATACTCTTCTGGGTATCTCCTGTGAGGGGGGCTTTGGAGGAGATTAATATTTAAACTGGTAGGTGTAGCAGATTTGCCTTTTTAATGTGGGTGGGTTCATCCAATCTACTGAGGGTCTGAGTAGAATAAAAGTCTGCTCTCAAGTAAGAGATTTTTGCCTGACAGCCCTCAAGTTAGAGCACAAGCTCTTCCAGCCTGCTGGCCTTTGGACTCAAACTGGGATATCAGCTCTGCAGATTTTGGACTTGCCAGCCATAATTGTGTGAGCCAACTCCTTATAACAAGTGTATACACATTTCTACATTTATATTTCTGCCTATCCAAATGTGTTCATATCTCTCTATGTACTCTTTTTCTTGTTGGTTCTGTTTCCCTGGAAAATTTTAATACAGAACAATACCACTACTGTACTGAAATTCTGCAGATAAAACTGGAGAGAATACAGATCATGTCTGAAAACTAAAGGAAATTAGGATCTTTCTGACCAAAAAAACCCCCTCATATACAGATAGAGTCTGCAGTCTCTGGTATTTTTGGCTGAATCAAAAATACATACTGGGGCCGGGCGTGGTGGCGCACGCCTTTAATCCCAGCACTCGGGAGGCTGAGGTAGGCGGAGCGTTGTGGGTTCGAGGCCGGCTTGGGCTACAACGCGAGCACAAGGCCGGCCTGAGCTACATAGTGCGACCCTGCCTCAAAAAAACCCTGCCTCAAAAAAACCCGGGCTGGGAGTTTGGCTCAGTGCCTTAAGCGCCTGCCCTGGCAGGCGCGAGGTTGTGAGTTTAATCCCCGGTGCCGCAAAAAAAAAAAAAAAAAAAAAAAAAAAAAAAACATACTGGGTTCTTTCCAACACAGATCATTTTCCAGTGACTTTCTACCTATTCCAACCTGAGCTTTGGGGACCGTTTGGCTATAACAGATGAGTCACTGACACATGTTGCCAAAAGGGTGGAAGGGAAAAGGCACTGAGGTTTGTTTCTTTGGAAGATTTGGTCACTGGATTTGCAGACTTCCACTGAGATTTTTACATGGCCCTAAATCATGTCAAATGCAGTCCACTGCCTACAAAAAGATGATCAGCAAGGAAAGACTCAGGTGAGACAGGGGAGTGTCTTGAAGAATAAAGCTGATCTGAAGGATAAGGAGAAAAAAAATGAGGAGCCCAATTCTACCTTGGTGGTCACTGGAGAGAGTGACTCATTTTAGCTCTGCAGCAGTGATACAGAGCAAGTTACTGTTTACTGCCAAGGGGCCTTTCCTGCCCTGTGATGTCTTCTCCTGTTTATTTAGTCACAAAGCCAGGGGAGTCGCTATCCCACAGCTCTGCTCTCAGCCCTCCCGGGAGGTCTCTCAGAACACCCTACAGGGGAAATTAGGTTTTCTTTTTGGTCAAAGACCAGATGAATAGTGTGTGCGTGGGGGGGGACATCTTGCCTTAAATATAGAAATGAGTGTAGGGAAGGACTACAGATTGTTTAGAGCATGAATATACCAACAAGGCAGCATCCAAATGCAGGGCTTCATTATTTTTAGTGTAATTAATTGCACTTCCATTCATGTAAATTGCCTCCTCTTCCTCCTCCTTCTTTTTTAGCAGTGGCAAAGAGGAAAAATGTAAGATAAAAATACACCTTGGAGGAAGTGGGGTGGCTATTGTTAGGAAAGCCACTGTAAGGTCTTCTTCCCCATCTTAATTGCTTTCCTTTTCTTTATCTATAGGAGCATAGAGGGGAATTATTGTACATTAATTAAATGTAGTCCTTTCCTTCTTTAGTGAGTTTCAGGCCTGTAATATTCACCAGTTGGGGGAGAAACCCTGAAGGGCTGGCAGGCCAGTCTTGAGCAGTATTCAAAAAGGCAGGGAGATCTGAGCAGGTGAATTGGAAAAGAAAGCACATTTCTAGCAGTATTTGCAGTGTTACATCAAGTATTGAAGTGGGCATATGGATCTAAGCATTTGGTAGTAGAAATTAACAGATAAACACAATATTTACTTTCCTTTAAAAAGAAGGTATTTAAAAAATAATGGTCTTCATTTCCACAATACTCCTGAACTACTGTTATAAAACAGCACTTTACCCAACTCACATTATTAAAGGTCACTAACTTGGGCCAGGCGTGGTGGCACACACCTGTAATCCTAACACTTGAGAGGCTGAGGCAGGAGGATCAGGAGGCTGAGGCAAGAGGATCATTGTTTGAGGGCAGCCTGGGCTACACTGTGAGTTCAAGGTCAGCCTGAACTACAAGGTGAGAGCCTATCTCAAAAAAACAAACAACAAATAAACAAAAAAATGCCAGTAACTACTAACTAGAGTGAAACAAGACCTAGTTCCTATTTGTGATCTTGCAGGGGCCTCAAACCAGTGAATGAAAATCAATTTTTTTCATATAAATGGAATTTGTTATTGCACTATTATATTCAGGATCACTGTAATCAAAAGTCTATCAGAAAGTGGTAATATAAAAGAAAACATCAAGCTGGGCGTGGTGGCGCATGCCTTTAATCCCAGCACTGGGGAGGCTGAGGTAGGAGGAGCGTTGTGAGTTCGAGGCCAGCTTGGGCTACAATGTGAGCGCAAGGCTGGCCTGAGCTACATAGTGTGACCCTGCCTCAAAAAACTAGGGCCGGGAGTTTGGCTCTGTGGTTTAAGTGCCTGTTTGGCAGGCACGAGGTTGTGAGTTCGATCCCCGGTGCCACAAAAAAAAATAAAAGAAAACATTAAGGTCTTAAAAGACTAAGCAAATGAAAACTGGCATTAAAGAGTACTAACAAATCACTGAAGGCGTGGGCCTGCTTCTGCTATTTGGCTTCTGGCCTTTTTCTTCAGAGCAGTGTTCAAAGCTTGTGTGTATCAAACACCCCGCAGAGTTAACAGAACCTACAGAGCCCCAGGAGCCTTTACAAAAGGAAAGGCCTGGCTCTCCGCCCTTACCAAGTTCTCCAGCAATAGTTTCCAAACACTTGATCACAATCACCCTGGAAGCTTTGAAAATAACACAGGCCGAATTCCCAAAATTTTCCTTGAAATTGTGATTTGGTAGGTTTAGTAGTGGGACTAACAAAACGCTTAAGACATTAAATAAATTCTTAAACAAACTTCCAAAGTAGTTCTTGGGAGCCAGACATGGGAACCATTGACACTGGACACTTATTTAAGGTCTATGAAAGAACTCATGCCTCAGAATTCACTAAGAACATTCACAAACTTGGATAGGTTGTAAATCATCATCCTGGGGAGGATTTCACAAATTCAACTGTCAGAAATGATTTGATACTAAAAACCCTGTCCAATTTGGCATTTAAATTACCTAATAATTTTCTGTCTATCCACTCTCCATCCCCAGGTCATGGCCTATACACAATGTTTGGTTCCTCTGGCTATTAAGTGCTAGCTATTCAGTGTTCATAAAGTCACTTTGCTGGATTCTATTAATCTCTCCCTTTTCTTCCACTCTGATTTCCAAACTGTAAAGAATGGACCTATTTCAGAGCACCAAGCCATCTGCTATCATTTGCAGTGCTATGCATCGAGACATCAGCCCAGAGCCCCAGCGTCCTGTTGCTGCCCTATCGAAGGGGAGACACTGAACAAGTATAATGTGAGGATTCACTTCTCCATGGAAAGGAAAGCTTTCATCACACAAGATAGGTAGTTTAAAAACCTGACAATTGTTGAAGGCAAGACAAGAGGAAATTAATCATGACTATAAGTTCCATAAATGCAGTGACTCCTGGTTTACCAGCAGAAACCCAAACCCACAGATGTCCAGCCTTCTCTTTCTGCATCCCAGAATTGAGGTTTAAATTCCAAGTACAACAGGGCATCTGTTGGCTTGTCAGAATTTTGGGAAAAGACATCTGATCTCATTTTCTTGAAGTCACATTATCATACATCAAATGCAAAAGTAAGCTTACAAGGTGAAAATTACCATTTCAAAAACACAGGTGCCTGTTGGGCATGGTGGCGCACACCTGTAATCCCAGCACTCAGGAGGCTGAGGCAGGAGGATCACTGAGAGTTCCAGGCCGGCTTGCACTACAAAGTGAGTTGAAGGCCAGCCTGAATTGCACAGTGAGACTCTGTCTCAAAAAGACAAAAACAAAAACAAAAACAAAGTAAAACAAAAACCAAACAAACACAGATGCTGAATTCTAATACTTCCCACAAAATTCTAGCTCACAACTTGAAGGACGAGATGATCTTTCTTACACAGGAGGCATTAACTGGGCCATATGAGAGTCAACAGTCAGGAGATGCAGATATGCCCAGGGGTCTCAGGCGTTTAAGTCGCAATGGACCTCCTCACCAGACAGAAGGCAGGAAACAGTTCCAATGTTCTTTGTAAAAGTGCTGGGTGAGAGGTGGAAAGACCTCCTAGAACTGAGATAGGAAACAAGCCAAATGCTACTAGCAGCATCTCCAGCTGGAGGAGGACTTGGCTTGCAGATTTATGTAGTCCCCTTGGGTGGACAAACACATGGTATCTTCTCTCGAATTGCTCATCATCTTTTCAACAAGGACTCTAAAAAAACAAATGAAAAATAAGCCTGAGAAGCTGCAAGGAGGAAAGGGAGAAATGGCAGGCACTGTCTTATTACTAGACAACATTTGACCAAGTCACGAGGTGTAAGTACCCCTTGGCCCCACTTAACTTGGAGACAAGACGGTAGGCCTAAAATTCAGGTGGTGGTATTACAGTGGTTCAGTCTAGTCTTGTTTACTCAGAAATATGAAAAGAGGGTCTGTGCGGCCATGGTGGAAGATGGATAAACCAGATCAGAATGACCAACTCACCTCATTGCTTCATTGATATTTTTGTTCTCCTTGACTGATGTTTCTGTCCAGCCTGTGAAACCATTCTCTTTACTGAACCGGTCAATCTGGTCCCGGCTCACTGCCCAAGGGGACAGGTCACACTAACAAAGAAAAACATAAGAGGCAACACCATCAACTTCCTAAGGACTGGAACACAGCTCAGATATCTGTGGGCTTAGAACATTTCTTCAACCAATGCCTAGGAACACCAGCACCTAGAATCTATAGACAACCTTCTTCCCAAAGAAAGTCATGCTCTCCATATTCCCTGGAAGGAGGTAGAGATGACTCTGCCAACTTGAAGAGGGGAAAGTGAACCCCAGAAGCAGAGACATTTTGATCTGTTTACTCTCAGACTGCAGATAGAGGCCAGGGTCATTTTCTTCCATCAGTCCCATACCTTGTTGGCCAAGAGCAGGCAGGGCACGGGCTCTCCATTGGGCAGTGTGAGCTTGCTGTCCAGATCCTGTTTCCATCTCTGGCTATTGCTGAAGGTAGTGGCATTGGTAACGTCAAACATAATTACACAGGCAGAGGCATCTCGGTAGTACAGTCGTGTCATAGAGGTGAAGCGCTCCTGGCCTAGAAGAGAAGAGTTCTCCAGAAGGTGATCTAGAAAACCACTTTAATCATGTCTCTGCCACCCTGCCTGCTCTCCCTTCGCTCTTAAGAGTCCCTCATTCCCCTCACCCCAATGATTAATTTTTTTTCTATCTCATAAAGGGAGTTATTGAGCTTAGTCACCCCAAGGCAGATTCTGTACCCAGGATGCCCAAATCCAAATTGCTGCTCTGCCACTCATTATCTAAGTGTCTTTGAGCAAATCACGCTCTCTGTGCTTCAGATTTCTCATCTCTAAAGTGAAGATAAAAGCTCTTATGATATAGTTTTGTGAGAACCAATGGAGCACTGTGTTTCAAACACTTAGAAGAAATGACTGAAGGGAGGAGGAGGAAGTGGGGAAAAGGAAGTAAAAATAATTAAAATGTGTTATAGACATGGACCAACTCCCCAAGATGAATAATTACTATGCACTGCACATATGTACTAATATAATTTTTTTTAATTTAATAAAAAGATATAGCTAGCAAATAACAAGGACCCACAATTTTTACTGTTTATTTTCCTGGAATCTTGTTTCTCACCAATGTCAGCTGAAAATCTAGAACAAGTGGCCACCCCTTGCTGTGGAAAGAGTATCCACCTATGGTCTGGACACCCTAGCAACATCTACTGGAAGTCCTTCCACCCACACAGTGTGACTCATCTATACAGGGCAAAACAGCTACAAAAAACATCTGCAAAAGTTCTACCTTCTCAGTTCATGTGTCTTCAGGGCAGCTCAATCATTCCAGCTTCAGAAGAAAAAAAAAATGTCTGATTTTGCTGTGCCACATGTTTTTCCTCAAGAGACTGCTTGTTAAACCAATATTTCTTGTTTCTATCCGGCCTTCCCAGTTTACCTGCAATATCCCATAGCTGAAGGCGCACCATTTCCGAGTCAGACCACTGGAGAACCTTCAGAGCGAAATCCACTGAAAATATAGGTATGTTATATGTGAATAAAGTTTACCTTTAAAAAAATGCAGGGACGAACTCAGATTGAGTGTACAGTTAGCAGCCTTGGGACACGCAACTCCAATTCAATTTATTTATTTTTAAGCCCTCAAGAGGCTAAAATGAGCCCACCCTTGTACTTAAGCACAGGACAGACAATTGACACTGGCTGTTCAAAGAGGTCTCCAGCTAGCCAGGTGTGGTGGCACATGCCTTTAATCCCAACACTCGAAGGCTGAGGTAGGTGGAGTGTTGTGAGTTCAAGGCCGGCTTGGGCTATAACGGGAGCGCACAAGGCCGGCCTGAGCTACATAGTGCGACCCTGCCTCAAAAAACTATGGCTGGGAGTTTGGTCCAGTGGCTTAAGTGCCTGTCTGACAGGTGTGAGGCTGTGAGTTCGATCCCCCCCACAAAAAAAAGTCTCCAGCTTTTAGTCCCCTGTGAAACCAATTTATTTGATACTATCTATCTCTAATCCTGGGGACAGAGAGTGGTGAGTTAGTATGAAAACAACCCTTTTACTCAAGTTAAACAGTTTCTGGGAGACCTGGGGGGTTTTCTCAGACAAGGGATGATAAAGAAGATGCAGGAAATGAGGTAAGTGTGGTTGGTTGTGTATCTTCCACATTCAATTTCACCACCCGTTTCTAATCAAATTGTATTACGAGAAAAGCACCCTGGGGCATTCTACATCCTCCTGAAGGCCACAGGAATCATCTCAGGCAGGAATGGAATAAATGAAAAAGGTCCCTGATGATTCCAGGGAGGAGGACACTTCACAGACGATGCCTAAGAGCTAGTGGAGTCTAACAAGTCTGTGTAGAGGCTGAGATTCTCTGAGTTAAGGCTAAAGGAGGACTCAGAGGGTAAAGCTGTCTGCTAAGGAGAAAAACAGAATAATTTTCAAGGTTTGGAAATATATTCTTCCCCATTTGTGGTAAAAATAAAATCCAAGGGGAACTTACAATTCTCACTGAAAAAAAAGTAGCCACACCAGTTATGCTCTTTACTAATGGAAAACTAGCACTGTAAAAATTAATTGGCAGGACATTTTTCACTGATATCCATGAAATACAGATCCTCATATTTAGGAACAAGCAATAGAGTGGTCAGGAAACAGTCTGAAAACTGTATTTTGTTGGACATCCTAGGATGTTTTCTCTAGCTTGCCAGGAAGGTGCTTGTGCTGCTGAGCTAAATCCCCAGTCCCTAGAGAAGATATTTTAATGTTAAAGTAAACGTTAATTGAAAAAAACTTTCATAGGAACACCAGCACACATTTTCACAATGTACCTCAGTACAAGATTTTTTTCTTTAAATAACACTTTAAGTTACTTTTTCCCATCATCAGCTCTTCTTATCTGCATACCTTCTAGTTAACAAAAAAGGCACTGTCTACCTTTAAAATCACAGTTCAGGAGTCCAAAGGTCACAGCGAAAAAGAAACGAATCAATTCTCCAGGTCCCAACCTCTCTCCCTCCCCCAGTTTGAAGAGAGGGATGGGAAGATAGGTCAGAGAAGTGGGATATTTCATTCTTCGAGGAATTCCTAAGTTACTTTTATTTAAGCAATCAACAGACGTCTTAAAACCACTCAGGTCATCAGATGAGCATCTGTTTGGCCTAGGATTCAGCTGGGAAGGTCGCGTCCATCCTCCCCACACCCTTAGGGTTAGCAGACTACCGTAAGAGGCGGGGCCTAAGCCCCAGCAGGCAGCTACCCTGTCCTACACCAGGTCTCGGCTGGTCTGCTGAGTAGAGACTGGCCCCCAACATTCGCGTGCGGGGAACAGCAGTCGCTCAGGCACATCCTCCCTTCCTCCCTTCTTATCGTCACACCTCTGCCTACCTCTTTCCTGACAGTCGGCTCAGGCTGGGAAAGCCTACCTGGGGAACAGACAGGTCGAACCTCGAACCCCAACTCCATGGGGGAAGCTAGATGCGTACTTCCTGACCCGAGGGAGAACCCAAGGCCACCCTCCGTGCGCCCGCGCCACTCGGGTCCTAGTAGGGGGCTGGGCGGCTCGCCTCACCTCCCACCGTGGACTTGTAGTGTTTGCTGAAGCAGTCCTGGGAATAGCGCCGGACCAGCGACGTCTTGCCCACGGCGGCGTCCCCCACCACCAGCACTTTGAACAGGTGGTCGCGGCTGCCCATGGCTGGCGGGGCGCGTTCTCGGGAAGCGGGGCCGGCGCTAGTTTCAACCTCTTTGGCCCTGGGCCCTCTTCAAGCTGAAGTGAGGCATTTCCACCCCTCGCCGGTGAAGCTGTTTTGACAAGAAAGCAGAAAAAAAGGAAACTTTGCGCTCCACCTAGACCCGCTTCCTGCCGGCGCGGCCGCTGCGCGAGCTCGAATCCCCAACATTTGCACCTTCGCCTGCGCCCCGCCCAGCTGCCGAGAATCGGGACGGGGCGTCGCCTAGCCTCACCCACCCGGACTTCCCAGCTTCTGAACTCGAGCCAGCTCATTACACGGCTGGCGACAGATGGCGGGAGCTCTCCCCACTGTACACAGAACTGTGAGGGGAAGGCGCAGCGGGTACCTTGGTCTGCCCTGACGGCGCGCTCTCTCGCCTCCCTCCGCAGGCGTCACGTGCAGGACGACTTTCAGTACTACACTTCCCAGCGTGCCTCGGGGCAACAAAACCTTAGTGAATGCGGAGACTTGCGCGCCAGGCCACCCGGGAAATGTAGTTTATTCGCTGTTTCTCTTTTCCAAAAATTTGCTCAGCTTCAAGCTTTCAAACTCCTTCAGCATTTGGAATCTTAGCTTAAAATACTTGCAGGTCAGTAAATCTCTCTTTACAGGAGATTTGTTCGACATGCTCTCACATGCCTAACTCTGTCCCAGACAGTTTTATCTTTCAAGGTTTTATAATATTAAATTTATAATATTAAAAGTTATTTCATTAACGTGTAATCACAGCACTCCGGGAGGCTGAGATACCTGGATTGCCACATTCTAGCCAAGCCTGGGCAGTTTAGTGATTTAGCGAGACCCTGTTTCTGAAAAGGTCCTGGGTTCAATACCCAATACTGAAAAGGAAAAATAAAAAATTTCTCCATTAATAAAAACCTCAGCACCGGGCGTGGTGGCGCACGCCTTTAATCCCAGCACTCAGGAGGCTGAGGTAGGAGGAGCGTTGTGAGTTCGAGGCCGGCTTGGGCTACAACACCAGCGCAAGGCCGGCCTGAGCTACACAGTGCAAACTTCCCTCAAAAAACCGGGGCTGGGAGTTTGGCTCAGTGACTTAAGCGCCTGTCTGACAGGCGCGAGGTTGTGAGTTCAATTCCCTGTACTGCAAAAAAAAAAAAAAAAAAAAAAAAAAAAAAAAATATATATATATATATATATATATATATATATAAAATAAAATAAAAAAACCTCAGCCTCATCCTTCTTGCTCCGAGTGAAGTCCATTTCCTGTTCCTTCAAATAACTAGACAAGCCCAGGACCTTGTGAATGCAATCTCATAACTTCCGTATGACCCAATACCAAGCAAATTCATGGAAATTTGACCCGAGACCAACCCTTAGAGAAACACATGCCAAAAGTTACAACACTTAATAATTACCAGTGAAGATGGACAGAAAACAAGAGACAGTTCCTCATCCTCACTTCCCGACCCCCTATTCTTGCCACTCGTACATCATTTGAGATGAAAGTCATTTGTGCTGCTGTTGCCCCTGAAAAATCATAAAGCTCCTATTTGACAAATAATTTAAAATTTTCAAGCTGACCACCCTGTCCTTTAGGTTGGAGTCCGAAGGACATGAGGTCCATGAGAAGCAAAATGAGCCCCACTCTCTATACTTCTCTCAGGACTAAGAGATGCCCCCCTGGGCCAGTCACGGGGGAAACAGCTCAGGGCCTGACACCACAAAATCCTGCCCATGTCTCCTGACCCTGTGGCTGCTGTTGATGGTCTATGAGAAAAGAACATCACACATGCACCACATACTTAGCCCCAAATACTTGTTTCCCAGGTACAGGAGATTAGGCTAGGCTACTCGACTTTAAAGATCCACTTTTCTCAGTTCCTGTTTGCTTTAACATACTTGGCCATTCCTTGACATGTGTTCCCCATGTGGCTTCTGTGCTCCTGTTCTTTCTTTCTCATCATCTTGCTTCTCTGATGAGCTTCTATTTCTTTCAGGTTTCTTTCCATCCCATTCTCCTCTAGCTTTTTCCTATGCCTACTTCTTGATCCTAGAATTGATCATTCAATAAACTCTTTTCAGTGGGGGGTTTGTGACAGAGTCTCACTATGCAGTTCAGGTTGGCCTCGAACTCTTAGTGATCCTCCTGTCTCAGCCTCCCCGGTGCTGGGATTACAGGCGTGCATTAGTATGCCTGGCTCAATATACTCTTTAGTGAATCTTCAAATTTTTCTTTGTATTCACTTTATTGGTTGTTTATTGCCAATCAATTATAGTATGTATGTGCAACTGCTAGAACAGTACCTTCACCTGGATGTGGTGCCTTCACTTCCACAGTCTCCTCTTGCTACCTCACTGCAAAAACAGCTCCTTTTCTCAGTCTCCATATTTTCATCACCGGTTTCCCTTCTTCCCTTCAGGTAGGCTACAGAGTTTGAGCACTGGTAACATTTCTTTTTACTTACAGCCCCCTCCCTCTTTAGAAAAGTCAGTTAGCACATCCTACTTCTTTCAAAATGTTTCACCTACTCGTCCTCTCTGGTCCCTATCCAGTGATGCTTTCCTACTTTAGGTATCCTCATTTCACACCTGGCAAAGCAGATATATATGTGTCACCTCAAAATATGCCAAATTAGTATTGTGATTTTTTTTCAAGTTGAAATCACTTGAGGAAATTGTAACTGCAGGAAGTGCTATTGATCTGTGTCATTACATGCAGCATGCCATAAAAATCCTTTAGGGAGGGGTGTCCATCCCATACCAAGGCTGAAAAATAACCTTAATTATCAGAGCTGATAATTAGGATGACAGTGGAGCTGAATCAACAAACTGTGACATATTTCTTATCTTCTGCTAGCTTCTACACTTCCCCCCATATATCTCTTAGTAGCAGCAGTAGCATTTATTACTGTCATCAAGATATCCACTTGTCTTATCATTTCTTCCTAATTGTACTGCTCTTTGTCTAAAAAAGTATAAAAACATCATGATTTCATCATTTTTTGACGTTACTCTATTGTGAAAATTCCCATGTGAATGTAAGTTTCCTAAAAGTTTATGTTTTCCCTTCGTTAATCAGCTCTTATGTAAATGAGGTTTCTAGATCCTGCCAAAGAATCCACAGAAGAACATAAAAGATGGTAGAGCAGATCTCTGTCCCCTCTATACTAGATTACTGCAATTACCTCTTCACTTGTCTCCCTGATTCCATTTCTGTCCCTCAGTAAGTCATCCCATACAATTTGGCCAGGATGATTTTCCTAAAATATCATTGTTTCTTCATTGTCAACCAACTATCATTCCAAAACTGGCCAACCTCCTTTAGCTTTCTATGCACATTTTTTCTTACTGTTTGTCCTCACTATTTGTTTCTTACTATCTGTCTGACTATTTTATCTCACCTAATCTTAAAGGGAAGAATTTTTCTCCTCCTGTAGGATGTGGCCCTTGTACTCTAACAGTGCAACTTCAGTACCAGGGATATAGCTTGGTGGTACAGTACCTGCCTGGCAAGTGTGAGGTCCTGTGTTTAATTCCCGGTGCCAAAAACAAAGCAAAAACAAAGTGCAATTTTATATTTGATTTTTTATCTTTGCTCAAATGCTTAATCTGTTAGAGTTGTCTCCAGGGTTTTTTTCTACACACCTAAAACCTACCACACAAAGTTCTCAGACTTTAGCACTCATGAGAATCAACTAGATTGCTTAGTGAATACAGACATTCTGACTCTTTTGGGGCCCAGGGGAATCTGCATTTTGGGCAAGTACACATGTGACTGGTTTCTAGGCCAGATTCCATGCTGAGAAGTGATGCTTTAAGGCCTGATTTACATATTGGCTTGTTCATAAACATTTCCCTTGTTATTTGAAGCTCTTGTCACCTGTGGCATTCACATTCTGTTTAACTTTTGGTCACTTAACTACAGATGTGACTGATTCACAATTATTTAACCTATAAGTAACCAGCATGTTGCGAAGTAAACAGGAACTCCAAAATTTTGGCTTTGGTCCTCTTCATCAATGAGAAGAACACTCTTAGTTTCTCAGATCAGAAAGGTGGAGAGTCAAGACTTAGGAGGGAATCTTGCAAGTTTCCTGCTGCTCCCCTAAGTCACAGAATTTCTATCAAAGGAGTAGGCTTAGCATTCCTTTCCTGGAGGTAAAATTCTCCCGTACTAAGCTGCAATTCCAATTGCAATTTACCAGAGAGACTGTTATAAATAAGATAGTGGGAAAACGCATTCGGAATGCCAAATGACTGATTTGCATATACATGTTTGGAACACAGAGTTTTGGAAGCAGGAAGAGTGGTCGGTCTTGCTTGGTTAATATCCCACTTCCCATGGGTGTCTGAGTTTTTATTTATTTATTTAATATTTTACTTCTCACTTTTTATTTTTAAAAAATTCAAACCCACAGAAAAGGTAAAAGGAGGTACAATGTATATCAGTATGTCTTTTTGCTGAGTTTATCAATTACTAATATTTTGGGATTCCTGTACATACTTTATGTCTTTGTGTGTTAAACTAGTCAATATTAAGTAGCAGACACTTCAGTCTTTAATAGAACAGCATATAGTTCCTAACAATGAAATTATCCCACAAAACCAAAATTCCACAATCACACCTTATTTCAGCAATGTCAATTACTAAGCAGTTTACATTTGTATTTCTTTGTTTCCCTGATTTTATTTTTCTCACTTCTGCCCTATCTGTGGGCCAAAATCCAATAGAGGTTCATGAATGCATGGCATTTGGTTATTCGGTTGCTTTAGTCTCTTTTAATTGTGTCCAATACAGGACCTAGTGGTGATGTGTAGTTATTTTTGTTGGCAAAATTAAATAAATTTGTATCAGTTGCCTAGCCACATTTTGAGTCTGAATAACTACATTTGACTAGTGGCTACTAAACTGGACCGCATAGACACACACTATTTCCATTAGCACAAGTCTATTGAATGCGTGTAATGCCAGCACTTGGGAAGCTGAGACAGGAGGATCACTTCAAGTTCAAGGCCAGTCTGGTTATATGGTGAATTCAAAGCCAACCTGGACTACAAAGTCAGACCCTGTCTCAAGACAATGCCCTTCCAAAAAAACAAACAAACAAACAAACAAACAAAAAAAACAAAACCCAAAATAGCCTATTGGACAATACTGGTCTGTAACAATCTCCTGCTCTTTTTTCTCCTTTTTATATTTCTGCTTTTAATAGCACTGGCTTTCTTTTTAGAGTTCAGGCCAGTTGTCTTGCAGAAAGTCTCACATTTTGGATTGTCTGATTATTTCCTTAAGATTAGGAAAATAGGAAAAATGTTTTGGCAAGTGCCCTCCACAGAGGATGTGGCCTACATCTTAGTAAGTAACTAATGTAGGGTAACTATTGATGATGGCTATGGTATGAATTCAACATATGCTTTGAAGAAATGATCTGGTGCCAGGCAGTCTCCTAAGGGCTTGGGAACTTGATTTCAAATAATGTGCATGATCCCCCGATCCTGAAGGCCCACCACAGCCCAAGGGCCAGAGTGGAAAAGTGCTTTGACCCAGCAAGCAGCCCTGCAGTAGAGGAGAGGGCTGGACCCAGATAGAAGAGGCTGACCCTGTGGAGCCGCCGCTGTCTCTTAGCCCCAGGACCCAGACTCCACTCATTTTGGTGACTGCTGTGGGGAGGGGAAGGCAGCTTGGTGAAATTCTTGTGACCTAGCTGGGCGTTCAACCAGAAGACTCCACAGCAAGGCAGCCAGGGACACCCTCTCGAGAGACAGAGTCGAGTAAGTCCAAAGAAAAACTTGGTTTGTGACTATATCTAGCACCAGTTTTGAGCCTGGAAGTGTGTAAGGGAAACATCAAACTGTAGTTTTTATTGCTTTTGCTGCCACATTTGCCTCCTTGCATGAGTACCTTCCCTCCCACTCCATGTAAGTGCCAAAGGAATGAGAGAGGGAAAGGAGCCGAAAGCAGAGATTTTTTGTTTTTTGTTTTATTTTTTTATTTGAGACAGGGTCTTGCTATGTAGTTCAGGCTGGTTATTTATTTATTTGTTTATTTATTTTTGAAACAGGATCTCACTATATAGTTCCAGCTGGTTTGGAACTCATTATGTAGCCCAGGCTGGCTTCAAACTCACAGCAATCCTCTTGCTTTAGCCTCCAAAGTGCTGGGATTACAGGCGTATGCCACCATGCCTGGTTGTCAGGCTGGTTTTGAACTCATCATGTAGTCCAGAGTGGCCTTGAACTTGTGGTGAACCTCATGCTTCAGGCCCTTTATTTTATTTTATTTTATTTTATTTTATTTTATTTTATTTTAAAGAGGATAAAACACAATAAAACCAATCAAAACAAACCAGTGTAAGACATTATGACCAGTTCAAAACATTATGAAATCAACAGTAGCTATCATAATGCCTGTTGATGTCTTCAAAATAGCTACAGATAACTTCGGACTTAATAAAAATCAAACAGAACAGAATAGAATAGAAACACTAAAAACAAAACAATGAATGCAATAAAGGATTTCAAAACAAGCCAATAGTAAATCCAAAAGTGTTACCATAATATATCTTGCTATCCTTGAAATAGCTTCTCCTGCCATCGGATTTAACATAATCAAACAAAACAAAAGCGAATAAGACCCAACCCAACAAAACAATGGAAATGATGCAGGACTTCAAAACAAGACCATAGGGAAACAACAATGGCTACAACGCTCAGAAGGAGACCCCTCCTAGATGTCATACTGCATACCAATATCCTCTAAACCTGTGATTAGACCACTGGGCCCAGACCTGCAATGTTAGTGAAACGCCAAAGCACCACAGGCATCCAATTGCATTTCACCTTTATAGCTATCATCACAGCCTGTGTTTCTCTGGACAAGTCAGTCACTTACGGTGGTGGTGGTGGCGAGGGATTGGTACTTTCTGTTTGCCAGTCCGTGCGCTGGAGGGGGCTGGGGTCTGGCTGTTCCCAGTCTGGCAGTGGCCTGCACATGGCACTAGTTCCCAGACTGGGCTTGTTTGCTGGTGCGGCCATTGTTCTCTCTCCCCCTAGTCTGTGAACGGCACTGACTCACAAGTAGAGGTTTGGGTCTAGCTGTTCCCAGTCTGCTAGTGGCCCCTGCATGGCGCTGTTTCCCAGACTGGGCTTATTTGCTCATGCTTCAGCCTCTTGAGTGCTGGTATTACCTGCATGCACCAACATGCCTGACTAGATATTTTGATTTTTAAAGAACTGGATGTGTGGTCAACGTGGCCTAGTTGTCAACGTGGCCCTAGGAGAGCAGCATCTGTCTAAGGAGAGAGTTGGGTTGATTCTATTCAGATTTCCTATCTCCTTCAAACTTGGTAAGAGGTGAGAAATTCTCCTTTCTTAGGCATTTGAAAATACCAAGGAACTCCATCAAGATATAAGCATGCCTAATAAAGGAGTACAGCTCTGAAGGGAAGTTGGTCAGTCTGAGAGCAAAGAAAGGAGACTGCAAGAATCCTGGCCATAACTGTTTGCACCACGTCTGGTACAGAGACCAGAGCCTTGCAGGATATCTGGCAGGCATTCCTATTGCAAAGACTCATGCAGCCAACAAGCGAGGCCTGATGCCCCATTTGTTTTTGCCCTTTTTCTCATCACTGGGACACAACACCTAACACCCACAATTTAAAGGAAGAGAGGTTTATTTTGGCTCATGGTTTAATTCCATGGTGGGCTGGCTTCAAGGCAGGCATGGGATGGTGGAGAGGAATAATGGAAGAAAGACTGCTCAACCCATGGCAGCCAGGATGCCCAGAGAGAAGGGAGGAGCCAGGGATAAGAATACGCCTTTCCGTGTCACACCCACCCTCGCCAGTAACCCACCTCCAACCAGGCCCCAAATTCTACCCACGTACCCAGCTACTGAACTCATTCATGGAGTACAGTGCCCCATGACCCAGTCACCATCTTCCACACACGAGAGTGTTGGGAGGTGAACCGTAACACTGTGTACTTTGGAGTTCCAGAATGAACTTCTCAGTTAGGATTCCAGACTTCCCAAGGTATCTCCTGGTCATCCGCCTTCTCACATAGCTTGCTTCCAGGGAAGCAATGTGCTGGTCAGGCTGATGCTGGCCTTGTGTGTAGGCCTCTGGGAGTCTGAGGGTCTGAGTCAGACTCCATAGGTGAGGTAACCTCTGGATGGGGCTGAGTTTTGAGCCAGGAGACCTCTCTGCCCAGAGGATGGGACTTCCGCACTGCAGAGCTGACCCCACTTCAACCGCCCTCATGTCTCGAGTGAGTAAAACCCAGGTGGTTCCCAGTCTACCCCAGGCTCCACTCCCTAGATCCTTCATATTATCACACACTGGGTATGCACAGTATTTTCTTCCTACTTTGCTGCTACAAATTCAACCAATTCAATCCACATTACATCATTGTAAAAATAAAAGTTTCTATCTACTGAATCTTCTGGTGCCTGACAACTCAGAGAGGGCAACACTGCCCCATTTTGGGTATCGTAAGAGGTTAATTATGGCCACAGGCTGAGAGAGCTGGGAACCCAATATTTATCTTCTTCTAATTATTACTATTTTAAAGCATTCAGCTATGTGTGGAGACTAGGGGGATCTCCCAGGAGAAGATACGGCATCTTCTGCATGTTTTCTGGGTTTCTTCATTCCAAAAGTGGACAATAGGGCCCTTACTTACTGAAATAAAAATCATCAGATTATGCCCTGGCTGGAGAAGGCAGCCTGGTAGTGGTATCTGGCTGGAAGAGGAGGGGAACTCTAGGTGGCCTGGGTGCATCACAGAGGATTCTGCCTGCCAGCTTTGACCCTAATGCAGGGAAGGGATCATCAGATGCTAAGCCAGGCGAGGGACACAGAACACAGAGGCACAAGTGGACAGGGAAATTCTGTTTTCCATAGTGTGGATGTTACCAGGACAAAGGTGAATGCTGTACTCTTGGCTTGGGAATGGTTTCTCAAGAGTACCTGGGGCAACAGTGCCATCTCCCTCCATCTTTCCAAACCTGCAGATGGGTGTCTGGGCTGCCGCTCAGGAGACCGTAGACAATATTCTGTCTTTACCACCCAGGGCAAAAAAGCACTAAAGATCTTTTTAAAGATTTAGTTTCTCTGCCGGGTGCAGCGGCCCGTGTCTGTAATCTCAGCACTCTGGGAGGTTGAGGCAGGAGGGGCAACTGAGTGACTTAGAAATACCCTGTCTCAAAATAAAAAATTAAAAAAGAGCTGGTGAAGTAGTTCAGTGCAAAGGTTCAAGGTTCAACCCTTAGTACTGAGAAAGAAAAGAAGTTAGTTTCTTTTTTTCACATGATTTTCTGACTTCTAAAAACCAAAACCTTCATTACTGAATGATTTCGGAACTAGTTACCAATTTAGGAAAAATGCTTGAAAATTACATATGTGATGATTTATGGCAAAGTCAAGAACGCATAAACATGTGAGCCAGTTGGGCAGGCCACAGTCTAGAGCTCCCTCAAAACAATGACACTTTGTTCAACATCTCCTTTACTTAATCTTAGGATACAATGCAAATTATTTAAGTTCAAAACAAGAAATTCATACCCTATGAGTATGAGTATGACATTGCATTCCAACTTATTTGGACTTAGTTTTCCAACAATTTAACTTTTTTGCGGGGGGCTGAGACAAGGTCTCACTGTGTAGTTCAGACTGGCTTTGAACTCACTATGTACCCTAGGCCGGACTCAAACTTGAGGCAATCCTCCTGCCTCAGTCTCTTGAGTGCTGGGTTTACAGGCATGCATTACCATGCCTGGCACCAACAATTTAACTTTCAAAAAAATATCATTAATAGATAGTATTAGTCATTCACACTTAAAGAAACATAAATATAGCCATAAAGTCAAAAAAAGATTTTTTTTTTTCTGGTTGCCCAAACTCTCCTCACTTTTCTGTCATTTGTTTCCTTTTTAGCCCTTTTATTTTATTTTATTTTATTTATTTATTTTTTTTGCAGCACCAGGGATTGAACTCACAACCTCGCGCCTGTCAGACAGGCACTTAAGTCACTGAGCCAAACTCCTGGCCCTTTAGCACTTTTTTAAAAAAAGAACTTACAAGTGAGACATTTCCTTGGGAGCCAAATGAAAGATTTTATATTTAGATAAAAAATGAATACAGTGCAGTGCTCTGTGCCTTGTATTCAGTTTCTGAATTTCAACTGAAGGAGACACTAACTTCAGGAGGACATCAGCTGACTGCTCTTGGGGTTAGAAGTACCACTTGTTATTATGTTGCAAAAATATCACCAGAGATAGGCTGGCACCTGGGAGGTGTGTTTTAAAATGTCCATTGCAAGACACTATTTCAGGAGACAACATTTTGCAGTATGGCATCTCAGGAGCAGAACTGAGATAGCACACCACTGTTCTTAAATATGTAATTTCAGCAGTGTTTCTGTTGGAATTACTTTTTTAAAAAGTATTGGATAAATGGGGCGTGGTGGCACACGCCTGTAATCCCAGCACCCGGGAGGCTGAGGCAGAAGGATCATTGTGAGTTCGAAACCAACCTGGGCTACAAAGTGAGTTCAAGGCCAGCCTGAACTGCATAGTGAGACCCTGTCTCAAAAAATAGGGCCAGGGATTTAGCTCAGTGGCCTAAGCGCCTGCCTGGCAGGCACGAGGTTGTAAGTTCATCCCTGGTACAAAAAAAAAAAAAAAAGTAATGGATAAGCTGGGCTTATCCATTTCACCTGGCTATAGGCATGGTAGGGAGCTCTGGCTTTGATTTAGGACTGCGAACAAAATATTAACCTCTCTGAGCTTCAGTTTCTCCCTTGTAAGATGGTGGTATTATCTTTTGTATAGTTATTGGGTTTTTTTTTTTTTTTGGTACTGGGCATTGAACTCACAACCTTGCACATGCCACGTAGGCGCTTATGCCACTGAGCTAAATCCCCAGCCCTATTTTATTTTATTTATTTATTTTTGCGGCATGGGGGATCGAACTCACAGCCTCACGCCTGCCAGACAGGCGGTTAAGCCACTGAGCCAAACTCCCAGCCCTAGTTTTTTGAGGCAGGGTCACACTATGTAGCTCAGGCCGACCTTGGGCTCACAGCCCAAACTGGCCTTGAACTCACAATGCTCCACCTACCCCAGCCTCCCGAGTGCTGGGATTAAAGGCGTACACCACCACACCCGGCTCCCAGCCCTATTTTTTGAAACAGGTCTCACTATGCAGTTCAGGCTGGCCTTGAACTCACTTTGTAGCCCAGGCTGGTCTCGAACAAACAATGATGTTCCTGCCTCAGCCACCTGACTGCTGGGATTAAAGGCGTGCGCCACCATGCCTGGCACTATTAGAGATAATACTGAAGTCGTAAATAAAACTTATTTGAAAGTATACCATAGAGCTGGGAGTGTTGGCGCATGCTTGTAGTCCTTGCACTCTGAGGCAGGAAGATCACCACCAGTTTAAGGCCAGCCTGGATGATATGGTGCGTCAAAGTCACTCTGAGTGTTTTTTTTTTTTTATTGTTAGTACCAGGGATCAAACTCATAACCTTGCGTCTGCCAAGCAGGCGCTTAAGCCACTGAGCCAAATCCCCAGCCCTATTTTTTTCAAGGCAGGGTCGCACTATGTAGTTCAGACCGGCCTTGCTCACCTTGTAGCCCAAGCCAGACTCAAACTCGAAATGCTCCACCTACCTCAGACTCCCAAATGATGGGATTAAAGGGGTGCGCCACCACGCCCGGCCACCACCCTGAGTTATATAGTGAGACCTTGTCTCAAAAAAACCAAAAACCAAAGCCAAAAAAAAGTAGACCGTATAGTAAATGATATAAAATAATTAATAAGCAATCTCTCTCAACTCTTAATGGCCTTATTAACATATGGCTGCTTTGAAGAGTTAGTCCTACAGCCCAGGGCTGTTATGAAGGGTGATTTCTGAGATTAGCAAGTGTCCAGCACATAGCACGAGCCATGCAATGTCTGGCAGCACCCTGTGTGCGTCCTTCGTGGGCAGTGGTTCCCAACAGAGGCTGAGGAGTCAGACAGACCTGGGCAGGGCTGTACTGTAAGTCTGCTTTCTGTGTCTGCCAACTCAGAAACACTGCCCCAGAGAAACCCAAACTAAATAACATGAAGAGCAAGGTAGAGGAGAGATGGTAGGCCACTGGGAGACAGACTTTTTGGAGATAGGTAGGGGATCTGGAGAAGTAGGGGAGGGAAAATAGGTTAAAAATGATCAATATGTGATCTCTATCTATCTATCTATATTAAATTCCCCAAAAGGAATGAAATTATTATGTATCACAAACATATAGTAATATTTTAAAAAATATATAAAAATTGCTTTGTCACAAGTATGTCTTGGGTCAGGGATTTAGCTCAGTGGAATAAGTGCCTGCCTAATAGCTGCGAGGTTGTGAGTTCAATTTCTGGTACCAAAAACAAAAAACTAAAAACAAGTATGCCTCGTAAGGTTGTGCTGTCCTTTTCTACAATCCAGGCTTTAGGGAATGATCAGCAGTTTCCAGAAGCACCTTGCTTTTTGGTTTGTTTTGGTACTGAGGATCCAACACACTCGCACTTGCCAGGCAGGCGCTGTGCCACTGAGCTACATCCCCAGCCCTCAAGAAGCGCCTTGGGACCCCCACTTCCTTGCTTAGCTCATGGTTCGCTCTGTAGGAGGGCTCTTTCTCCTCTGGTTTCCTGCCAGGCTAACACTCACTCTTCCCAGCACCATCCAAGTGGACCTATTTGCTGACCTGTGATATGATTTGGAGGACTTTCCATCTGCCTGCTCTCTTTGCCACCTTCCTTTGGACCCACGGGCAGTGGATGGACACTGCCCAGGTAGTGGTCTCCAGTGCTGTCCTTCAGATTGTATCCGGGTATCTCCTGAAGGGCCATGTGATAAAGGACTCATCCTAAGCTTGGTTCTACTGGAAGGTAGTGGAAATTATTAAGAGATGGGGCCCAATAGTAGGCTTTAGGTGACTGGGGGCATGCCCTTGACCTGGACCATGGAATGGCCCACCCACTATGCACTAAACCTTCTGAAACATGAGCCAAATAAACCTTTTCCCCTTATAAGTTGTTAAGCTCAGGTATTTTGTTAATGGAAAGCTCATACACCCACTTTAATATTGATTAGTACTTTGGGAGTTAGTACACACCAGGCAGAGCTTAGTATTTTCATGTATATTACCTCATCAAAGTCTCATGATTATCCTGTACAACAGGAATGAGTACAGATGAAGAAATAAGCTCTAGAAAGGTTGTGATTTGTCTAAGGTCATACAAATACAAGTGGTAGAGCTGATATTTGAACCCAGACCTTTTGTTGTGAATTGTACGTTTCTAACAGTTTACAGGGTTCAGCACCCTGAAGTCATATAGGAAATACTCAAAAAGCAATTGCTACTATTATTTTGACATGATCTAATTGTAAATCTTCACCAGGACAGGATCTGAACTCAAGCTCACACCCTTAGTACAGAGGTTAAGTGTGTGGAAAGTACAGTATACTTTCTTGGAGAGCAAGGACCCTGCATTTGGCTTCTGGAATGTCCCAGAGCACAGTACCATTTTTTCTCAGTGACTGATGGCTTCTATCACATAATCTCTAGGTCGATGTTTCACTGTGCATCATACTTAGCCTCCCTGTCTACTGAACAAGAAGAGGGTAGGACTATCAAGAAACTTTTTTGTATGTGTGCTGGGGATTGAAGCCTTTGCACTGAGCTAGGCATGCTTTTACTATGTAGCCCAGGTTGGTCTTGAACTTGCAGTGATCCTCCTGCTTCAGTCTCCTGAGTGCTGGGATTACAAGCATGTGCCATCATGCCCAGTTACCCACTCCTTTTTATTTTGAGACAGGGTCTTGCTAAGTGGCTAAATTATCCAGGCTGGATTGTGCTTGAAATCCTCCTGACTTAGCCTCCCAGAGTGCTGGGATTATAAGCGTGTACACTGTGCTTGGTTTGATGCTGCTTTTTGATGAGGTACCCAGGAACACCAACCATCTAAATAAACATCCTCTTTATTTTACCAAATATAATTTATCAGTTAAGTTGACATTTGTCAATTCAGTTATAGTAACTATAAATAATTCTCTTAAGACACAGTTCTGTAACTTTTGAAGGATACAAGAGTAAACCAATATTGCTCCTTGCAGCCAGGCCAAAAGTACATGCAGTTGGTGCAGTTGGGGGAGAGAAATGAATCATCCGTTGAAGTCACCTCCATTTTCTTTCCCTCCCACCCCACAGTCCTTCTCTGCTCACGTGCTCCAAGGCTTGGCCATGCCCACTTCTCTGCTTTCTAGGCAGAGGAGGATGGATGCTCCAGAGCCCTCCAGGACAGCCTGGCTGGACTCCAGAGATGAGGGGAGGGCGAGTGGTTGGAGAACACGGGGCCACAGCCTCAGGGTAGGGTACCTGTACAAGAGTCTGAGGTGGAGGAAAAGGCAAAAGGAGGCTAGAGCAGAAACAAGTTCAGGCTAGTATTAATGGACTCTGCTGGACACGACTCTAATTTGATAACCTCTGTGACTCCCTCTGATTCTAAGCTTGTAGATTCCTGAAGGTGGCCTGGGAGGAGATGAAGGGAGAGAGGATCCTATGGAGGTCTAGGGCAAGCTCCTGGATGAAGGTATGGTTCTGACAGTCATGGGGCCATTGCTCACACCTCCCTGGGTGGGAGGCTCTTAGGGTCCAGAGGGGAGGGCTTCTAGGGTTGCTTCAGATAGGCTAGAAAAAGCCTGCAGCCCACTGCCTGCATCTGCAGTGTGTGAGTGTAGCTGGCTTTCTGAGTTGTTCAGAAGAGGGGAAGAGGTAGAAGCTTTGGCTTCGCTCAATTTTGTGCTAGGCAGAGAGAAGCAGAAGCAGACAGCGGTTGCCCAGAACGCTAGTTCCAAAACCTCTTCTGGGTGTGTGAGGAGCAGAGGTGGTGGGAATGGAAGGTAAGCAGAGGTGTTATGTGGTTGAGCAGTGGGGTTGGTGGTCTGAGCAGAGGTCAGCATTGCAGAGTTGGGGTCTGAAAGGAGAATGAGGCCAAAACTAGTTCTGCAAAACAGGTACAAAGATCTGAAGGGAGGAAACTTTCTCTGCCAGATTGAAAGGGTTACGTGGCCTCTGGGAGCTAGGGAATGAGGTGAGGTTAACACTGTGATTCCCTTACCCCTGGCTAGTCAGGGCCTGCACAATACCTAACACCCCATACTTACTGCTCAATGAATGTTTCAAACAAGGCCTGCAGAAGTGCTTATTTTGGGGACACTGTGTTTGCTGAATGAATGAATAATGAACATTTGTCAGCAGGAGCCGAAGGACAGGATACCTGACCTCCTGGCATGGTCGAGTAAGAGCTTTTAGGAAGCAATGGAGGCCAAGGTGATCACATGATTATGCCCTCAGGAAAAACAGCAGCAACAAAACACCCCTGGTTGTCCTCGACCTCCAAGTCATTCTCCACATACCCTTCCTGTCCCCAATCTCAGAACCCACCTAGCAGGCTCTGGGAAGGGGAGCGCTTAGAGACGACAAGAGAGAAGGTCTGAATGGAGACAAAAGCCCAGGGAGGAGGACAGGGACCTTGGGAAACCTATGGCTGGACATAATTCAACAGGGAGACCAGGCCACTGCTCATTTCTTCTTGGATGTGACATTCAAATGAAAAACAATCAGAGGGAGGGTTGGTGATGTTGACCAGGCAATCAGGAGAGAAGCATGTGCATGAACTGAAGCCAGTCCATCTCCCTCTGAGAGCAGCAGGGCCTCAGTCCAGAAAAGAGGGCTGGAATTACTGAACCACTTGTGTCCTGCCCAGTGCTCTGAAGTTGGTCCACTTCTACAAATGTGTGTGTGTGTGTGTGTGTGTGTGTGTGTGTGTGTGTGTGTGTGTTGGGGGAGGGGAGTGTTACTTATTCCTCTGTTCAACTAAAAAAAGAACAAAGAAAACAACAAAAGCCATAGCCCACTCACAAAGGGTATCTCATTAGGGCCAAGACCGAGGTTGCTAAAGCTAAACCAAATGTCTCCAGATCTTAGACAGAAACTCCCTGCCCCAAACCACCTCTCTCGGAAGTACCCAACACAAAATTGCACTTGGTGATTGTCTCAGAAACCTACTTGTACTGCTTATCTCAGTCCATCTGTCCTTCCTGAATTCTTGCTATCCAAACTTGGCTCAATGTATAAAAATTCCCATTGAAAATAATGAGAATTTGATATCAAAGTGAAGTCCTTGGAAGATGCGGGAGTGTGGGGTGGGGTAGGGATAGGGAAACAAAAGAAAAAATTCAAATAGAAAGTGCAGAGGGATAGGGAAAAGGTTGAGTGGCCAAGTTAGTCTCCGACATCCGTGTCTCGGTCTCCAATGAGCCAGAGGACATGGAAGCTGAGTGCCAGGAGCCCAGTGCCAAGCAGGTCTCCCAGAGCAGTCAAGTATGGGATGGAGAAGTTGTCTGGGTCCAGGCCGCGGCCCCACATCCAGTGCACCATCCAGTCTGCGATGTACAGGAGAATCAGCACCTGGAGACAGAAGGCCCTGCCTGTAGCCATCACCTCTCTGCAGAGGGAGCCAGAGGCCACCAGATTGGACCATTCGGTGTATCACAAGGCTTGGCCAGGTGCAGTCCTTGGGCTAGGACAGCTTACCTTCCCGCCCTGGCAAGCTCTCTTTGTTCTTTCACCCTACAGTTACCAATAGGAAAAACGCGAGCTCTTTAGAGAATAAGTTGCTATTGCTGGGGTCACGCCCATCATCATGACATTCTGCTCCCAAATTCACCAAACCAGGGGCTTCCTCGACGAAATCCTACCCCTGCAGGAATTCAGCATTCTCGCTTTTAATTTTGGGTCAGTCCAATTCCTGCCAGGTCAGCCTCTCCAGGATCCTAGCAGGGGGTTGGCATTGGACTCAGCTTTTCCTACAGAGGTTTTTTTTTTCCTCTGGGCAGAGTGGGATAAAGAATTGTTTGAGGCTGCTGTAGGAACAATTGTCTCAGTAAGGTGGCTTTCTCCTAACCCTTCCCATTTTGCTGTTACCAAAGAAGGCAAGGTTAACATTTGTCCTAGCAAAATAAAATTGTCTACTATGCAGACAATGAATAGCAATTCAAAATACATTTTGCGTCTGCTGCTTTCATTTATTTGTGCCCTTGCTTACCTTCTATTACTACAGATAATTACGAATGATCTAGACAGAATCTTGCTAATGGGCCCACGACCAATAGCATTAACTGTAGCAAGGGGCTTGTCAGAAATGCAGAAGTGCAGCCTCCATGCTCAACCTCCTGAGTCAGAACCTGCGTTTTAACAAGATTTACACTTTAGAATTGATGGTATACTTGATCTAGAATCTTGTGGTGGCACAGGTCTGTGTCTAAATGACTATGTCTGTGTGACAATGAGATGGTTTCTAAAGGTCAAATCCAATGCAGTCACCTAAGAGGTTTTATTTTTGTTTGTTTTTTAACATAGGGTCTTCACTAAGTTGCCCGGCCTGGCCTAGAACCTCAGACCCTCCTGCCTCAACCTCCCAAGCAGCTGAGATTACAAGTGCATGCCACCATGCCAGGCTGGGAGGTTATACTCCTGACTCTACTGTGAAAACACTGAGGTTTGTAAAGTCTGCCCTAAGGGACCCAGATACTGGACCAGAGTTCTTAAAAGCCAGAGTTGATACCTATTTTTAGGCTGACTTGGTTGCTCTTCTGTCTTCTCTCCAAGGAAGTCAACAGTTACAGCCCCAGTGCCTCCCTCCCCACCCCAACTCCCTTACTCTGCATACAGCTGCCTTGTATTCCTGTGGTCCTGCCCCTGGGTGAAGTCGCCCTTCCTGCATTAACTTCAAACTCTTTCTAGAAGCTGCAGAAGAGTCCAAAATAAAGAGTGTGGCCGGGGCCCTTTGGGATGTGCCCCAGGATGGGAATGGCAGCAGCTGTCCTCACATCTAATCTCCTAAGCAGCCTCAGACATGTGGCTGGGAGGTGGCAGCAAAGAGATCAGGAAGAACTTTACAGGGGATCGAGTGTCACACACTCTGCTCCTCCACAGATCTGGAGGAGACAGCAGTGGCCAGAGTGTCCTCTCAGGCATTTATGACACGTAATGGAGCCAAGGCTTCTCCTTTTTAACCTAGGCCAGGGGATGAGCCGAAAACTTGCACTTCAGAGCCCTTATACCTGCTGCTCCCCAACAGGGCTGCACTTGACCCCACTTCCAAGGGAGCCGGGCACCTTGGTAAGTGCTGCTAGGCAATAGCACATAGTTGATTCTCAGCCAGCCCTTGCTGCAATTCCTAACACACAACCATTCTATAGTTGGGGGTGGAGGGCCTAGAGGGATAAGGGTTTATTAATGGAAGACTAGTAAATAAAAAGTAGTAATAGGCAGGATGGGTTATCTAGTGCAGTAGTTTTGACATCTTTTCATCATAGAATCCTTTACTTAAATGAAGCCTGGCATGCTAAACAGAGCCAAGTAGAGCTCCATGGAAGGCCAATGGGGTGACAGCCACAGCTCACCTGCCGAGCATCCTACGACCATCGGCCTGAACTACCACCTCTGCTCCATTCCTCTCAATCTTTGGATGTACCACTGAGACTCAGAGAAGAGAAACAACTGGACCAAAGTCACATAGCATGTTGAGTGAATCTGCTGGGGCCACACAGTCTATTCTCTTGAGCTCTATCCAGTGTTTACTGGCAGCCCAGATCCAGAGAAAGAGGTGGTATGGTGTCTAATGGCCACATCTGGGCCTCTTCTCCCATCCATGCAAGGGAGTCCCAACCCCTCCTTGTGCCCACCCAGGGCTGGACCATACCTGGAGCAGTGCAGCTGTCATGTAGAAGATGATGAAGATGAGCGTGAGGGTGGTGTGCCCGCCCTGCATACAGCTGATGGTATAGAGGAACACCAGGTGTCCTGGGACTACGAGAAGGAAGAGGACCCGGGCCGAGCGGGAATTTACATCTGGGATTGGGGGAGAGAGCGTGAGGAGGACAGGGAGAGAAGTCCTGGCCCAAGAAGGTCATGGTTAGGGGACCCACCCCATATTTCAGGGCTGCAGACAGCTCACTGTCTATCTTTCCATTCCTGGTCCCCCAATACCAGGGCATCCTAGGAAAAGACAACTTTCCTGCCTGGGCTCTATCATCTGGAGCAGCTGGTATGGCCCAACACAGGAGAACCTTGGACCTGAGCCCCAGCTGCTTCTACCCTCCAGGGTTGCAGTGGTTCTGGGAGGCTGAGAACCTGTCATTACCAGGACTGAAGAAAGTGGTGCAAGGACTGGGGCAGCGGCGAGGAGCTTGCTCAGAGTTCTCCCCGGGCATCCCATTCATGTGCAGGAAAGTGGAGATGCGGCTGGCCTGCACTGCCACCAGATTTCCCCCAACACCTGCGGAGACACATAGGACTTAGATTCAGGGCAGTGCGGAGTTGGGCAAAATGATCTCCTGCTTCTTGACTTTTATCTGTAGCACCACTGTGTCCTCTGTCTTCATTTATGCCCAGTCTCAAGTCCCCAAGGGAAGAATGAGACACTACGTAAAGGAGTTTCCCAGGCTCCTGTCTTTCCTTTTATGGCATGACTGTGAGAGTGCAGGAAGGACACAGACCACCAGCTCTCACCCTGTCCTTCATGGCACATGTATCACTGAGGCTCAGCTGCACTGGTGCAGGGGATCTGCAGGTTCAGAGCCTGCCACTACTACTGTGTGTGAACAGCACTGGGGACAAGGCCCTACCTGTCTCTTCCACTCCACTGCTCTGAGCACTCAGGCACCCAATGCTCATGTGCTGGTTCTGGTAGCCAGTTTCAACTAGCAGGTTTGAGTTCCAAGCTCTGGAATTGGGTACCTCTCCCTGGAACTGTGCTGTCCTGCCCTGAGCCTGGGAGGTTGACTTCTCCAAGTTGTATCCCCCAGCCTCCTTGCTGGGCACCTCTAGTCAGGAAGGAGGCAGCAGCAGGTGATCAAAGGGTGAGAGACAGTGGTCAGGGGCTTGCTCCTGCTGGGGGCAGAGGTGAACTCTCACTGAGCTCCGACAACATACTTTCCAGGTCCCCTGGCTCCTAAGGACTAGAAGTTTCCATTGTTACTAATTGCTGGGTACCCTGACATCCCTTTTCAGTCCTTTACCCTGCTCCCACCTTGTGAGCATTTACTTCATGAAAGTCTTGAGAGTTCTGAGCTGGATTCTCCTGCCTGCAGGAACCCACTGAAAATAGAAAGCAGCCCCCCAAGTCCTCTTTCCCTCCACCTCTCTTTTTCCCTGACAGCTGATGCCAGGACCTTACCATTAATCACAGGTGTGAAGACAGCCATCCCTGCAAAGTTGGGGTCTGAGACAGTCTTGTCTAAGATGAGGCCTCCCACGCTACAGACACAAAGACAGTATGACACAAAGGCTTTGTTGAAGGGTTCTCCTCTAGTCTTTGGGATGAGGGGCACAGGCTCACCCAGTCTTGAAGACAGAAGGAGGCCTGGTGGCTTCCTCATCTTTCAGCTTTGCCAGAACCAGCTGTTCTTGACCTGGCAAAGTGATCCAGGGCCAGCTGGTGGTGCTAGGTCAGGCAGCCACCTCCTGCACTCATTCTCCAAGTTGCTTGGTGGAGCTGCCCACAGGACTCCCTGTCCATGATGACCTTTGGCATTCTGCCTCTTAGACATTCATTTCCCTTTCTGGTACCAGCACTGGGCTCCTTCTCAGGGAACCATCTCTCTTAAACTCAGTCACTCTAGTCCAGATGATACTGCTTCAATGATGGCTAGGCTCCAGACTATCCAATCAAGAGTACTGCATGACCAGAACCACAGTGATTGGCTTAGGGATTGACATGTGACCAGATATGAGAACCAATGAAACTCCATTCTGAGACTTTGTGGAACTGGTGGGGAAAGAATCTCTCTGGTACCACTGGAATCGGAAGGTCAGCAAAGTGTGAGCCTGGGGTGTAGGTCATCACAGAGAAAAACAGAGCAGAGAGATGGTGAGTCCTGGGGCCCTGATGATAATGTATGTGCCCTTGAATCCAGCTGTGCTTTTTTAGTTCCCTAGGCCAGTACATTTTGCTTTGGAATGAAACTCAATTCAGATAGTTCCTGTCACTTGCAACAGGAGGACAAGTAGCTGACACACTGATAGGTGCATTACTAGTGTCCACTCTGCCCCGCTCCAGGGTTCAAAATGGAGTCTATGGCAGGGTGGAGTGAGGTCGGGGTGCATACTCAGGGCACAGCTTACCTGCTGATGGCCATGGCAATGATGACAGGCTCCCAGCCTGAATACAGCACCTCCCTTGTGGCTGGGCTTCGTCGTGCCAGCACTACCCAGACAGGCAGCAGGGCCACAAAGAAGGCACACACCAGTGGGTAGATGTATCGCCAGTGATCTGAGAGGGCAAAGAGCAGGAGATGAACATTGTGCCTCCCTGCACTAATGTCCCCTGGCTGAGCCTGCAAGTGCCCCAGTAGACCAACAGTAATACTACACTAAATGCCTAGCAGCACACTGTCTCATTTGATTGTCATTGCAGGCCAAGAAGATAAGTGGGGTCAGCCATCTACATTTTGTCGAGGAGGACATAAATTCAGAGTGTGCTACTCAGGCACTAAACCTATTAGGGGCAGAGACTGGACTCTAAGTCTCTTGATTTGACCCTAGCAATCACTATCTCCCAACCCTTCTTTAGTTTGCAAACAGTCTCTAGCCCCCAGTTCCTTTCCTTTACGCTTTCTGTCTCACCCCTCCAAGGGAAGCAAGATCCCCAGGACTAAGCAGAAATACATGCAGGAAACTCTCCCAGGACCCCTCCCTGCTGCTGCTGGAATGGATGTGAAATCAGCACCTAGCCTCTCCTCTTTAAAATCAGGTGTTAGGACAAACTGTTCAAACCAAATGGTTAAGAACACAGAAAATCATCCTTGCACATTTGCAAAATGACCACTGTCTTTCCCAGTTCTACCCCTAGAGTCCACCCAAGCCACTCCTGGTGTCCTCAGCCTCACTCAGTTCCAAGTAGAGTCCCCAGCTGATGCCAGAGAGCAGCGCCAAGGTGATGAGGTCGCCCAGGCTGGCAGCAATGGGTGTGGCCACATTGTCTGGGTTGATCCCAATCTTTCGAGAGCCAATGATGACTCCAATCATGATCATACCTGGTGAGAAGAGAAGAGATAAAGGGGCACCTACAAACAAAAGGGGAGAGCAGAGGGGCCAGGCGTGGCCCACACCATCGGGATCTCTCTCCTTACTGCAATGCCCCTTCCCTTCCTTACCCAGCACCAGGGAGGCAATGAAGGCTGTGGCCACACTGCTGGCACACAGCAGGAAGGCATGTGGGATACTGAAGTGGCCATCAGGGATCCAGCCAAAGATGACGGCGGCAATGGACGCCAGGAAGCCCACAACCGTGGCCTGCACCTGAGGAGAGGAATGTGAATCGCAGAGCGCGGGAGCCGACAGCTTCCTGGCTGAGGTCACTGAGCCCTCAGCAGCCCCAGGAGACAGGCTGGATGGGGCTGTCCAGCTCTCTCAGGCTGAAAGGATGTCTTTATTTATTTAGTTTTGCACCAGACACTAGTACTGGGCAGCACACCCTGCAGGAGCCCAGGACATGTTACTGGCTGAATGAGCAGTCCTCTGGGGGTTGGGGGAGGGGGGTCAGAGTCACGACCTGGGACTTGTGGGAAGACGCTGAATCTGGGATCTGTGTGACCTCCCGGGGGTGATGGGACAATAGCTGAAGACACTTCAGCACTCTGTTACTATTGCTGGGATCTATAAGGGATCAAAGGCTTCTTCCCACCTGGGACCTAGAATGGGCCATCTTAGCCATTAATTTGGTTACCTCCCAGAGCTACTTTGCAGGATGCAGGAGATTGATTCAGTCAGGCTGAATTTGCCTTGTAGAGATCCTGACTAAGGGAAGCTTAGTCCACCCCATCCCTGCTGCCTTACCTGGATGAGGGCCATGTTCCCAGTGATCATCCGCCAGAGCTCCTTGGGTGTATCCATTTGTCCGATGTTGGCCTGGGAAAGGAAGCGTGAAGGGCTGGAACTCCAGGCTAGAAAAGGCCTGGGGAGAAACTGTTAGATCCCTTCCTGGATTAAGAGGCAGTACAAGTGCTTAAGACTCAGAAACCAGGACACACAAGTTCTAAAGAAGCGAATAGGATCAGGGGCTCAGGGTAAGAGGGAAGGAGCTAAAGAGTTTGAGCTCCTGCAGCTGGAAGAGGTAGGAAGGCGGCTCCCAAGGCAGCTGCGTCTCTCTTCCTCTCAGGATGCAGGGGCAACACCAGGTTCCATCCTTTGTCTTGCTTGTCTGGGCAGCCCACTCCTGCATGGGTCAGACCAACCCAACCTCTGGCCTTGAACCCAGCTTGCCATTCTCAGGAAGGAAAGGTCAGTGGCTGGCCCAGGTGTGACAGTGTTTGGAGAGGAGGGATGGCATGGGCAGAAACAGGGGAGAGCACGTAGGGGTGGGTGAGGCTGGTTGCCCTTCTCCAGACCCTTGGCCCTGCAGGGATATCTTTGTCCTCTTGAGTTTTAGTGCCTCCCACCTCCCACTCCATGGCCCTGTATCTGGGACAGTCCTTGCAAGGTCATGGCCCATCTGAGTTGTGGGGGTTGGGACTGATGAGCAGCCCCTCCCCGTCTATTACCTTAAAGAGCAAGCTGCCACAGGGAATGGAAAGGCCAGGAGGGGGCTGGGAGGGCCTGGCTCTGCTCCTACCCAGCTGCAGAGTAGGGCTGGAGATCAGAGGAGGCCCCCACCTGTGCTGCTGGAGGGATCAGCATGATGCCCGCCTGTCAAAGCTGCACAAACAGTCACGAGGCAGGTTTCGAAGCAGGGGGTGGGGCAGGCGTCCAGGGATGGCTGGGACATCCAGAAATGGAGCCTGGGAACCACTTTGGGTGGGGAGCCCCTGCCCATGAGCAGGACATTCAGCCTGGGATCTCCCTACACCTGCCCAGCGGGGCTCTCCCCTCTTGCTCCGGCCCTATGTTCTAGGTCTGAGCAGCTGAGTAGCCATCTTCCAGTTTTAGCTCTGTGCTGCCCTTCCCCCCAGCCAGGACACTCACTGCGGTGGACAGCCTCGATGCCAGAGTCATTTCCAGGTTCCCCTTGAGCCCCAGCAGCGCAGGCACCAGGATGAAGACCTCTGTCACCTTCTGGAAGACCTCCCAGTGCTACAAGGTGAAAACAGAGCCCAGGAATTTCAATGCCCCAAGGGGATGACACTGGGACTGACCAGACAACGTGGGGTTAGGGGCTCAAGGAAGAAATGGATCAGCACAGAGTAAGCACACCAGCCTCCTCTCCTTCAAGCACCTTGAAAGCAAAGCAAGGCCATGGTTTCCAAACAATATAGTCTTCCTTCTGGCCCTAGAATAGGGGAGACCCCTGGCTTTTGGCTCACGCTGAGCTGTCACCCCAAGCTGGCTTATGCCCCAGAACTCCTCTGTGATTCCCCTTTCGAATCATACCCCACAGCCACCCCTCTGCCTTTAGTCCAGCTTCTCTGTGGCCTCGGCCTTGGGTGGTGTTGTCTCAGCTGTGGAGAGCTGGGCTTCGCAGGGCAGGGACTGGGAGATTACAGCATTTGTTTGGCTTCTGTCCACACAGGCTTTGGGACTCAGTCACAGCAACTCTCCTGAGCAGGCTCTGAATTCTGACTGTGTCCCAGACTGGGGAAGGCCTGGTCTGCAAAGGGTTTTTTTTGTTCCTCCTCTGCACTCCCTTTCACTCCACATTCTCCCCAACCCCTCAGCTAGCACAAGCAAGTGCACCCCTGCAGGAAGATCCCTGGCCTGGAGTCCTGGGCTCTAGTATCTGTACACGAGGAAACGGAGACACTAGTTAATGCTAAGGTGGAGAAAGGGAGGAGCCAGGATCAGTTATTTGAAAGTTCCTCTAGTCGTAATGGAAGCTGAGGAGTTAGAAAAAAAAAAAAAAGCTGGGGTTGTATAGTTTCCCTGCCCTTGAGAGACACCGTAGTTTCCTTTTATCGTCTCTTTATTTACGGAGTCCAGTTCTGGGACTGAGGAGGAGAAATGGGTCAGTGTTTCATGGGTATAGTTTCTGTTAGGGAAGATGACAAAGTTCTGAAGATCTGCTGCATAGTACTATGAATACACTTAACACACAATCAAACTGGTTAAAATGGGGAATTTTGTTATGTGTGTGTTTTACTACAATTAAAGAGAGAGATAAACAGCACTATCCAAAGGGGCCCGAGTGAGGGCCAGGGATGCGAGGAGGCTGGACACTGGGGAATCCCATAAGGGAAGGGCCTTCTTTTCTCATCCAAGTTTCTGGTGTGTGTGTGTGCACACTGTTAGTGTGTGTGTATAGGCACACACACTTGTGCAGCAGGCCCCAACAGGACCCCAGGGAAAGGCTCATTTCATCAAGGCTGGAGCATACACCTGTCTGAGTTCCTGGGCCGAGAATTCTTCTTAGGATCCCTACAACCCCTAGGACTCTCCTTGGGGAAGCCTCTCCGGTAACTGCTGAGAGGAGGAGGTGCTCCACCTCCATAGCAGTGCTAGAACTTTCAGGCGGCCGTAGGAAAAGCCTGCCCCTCCTCATCCTACAGCAGCCCCAGGGAGCACATTGGCCTCAGGAGAGCTTGGGGACATCGAGACACAGTTGATGCTCACCCCAGGGCACCAGTTCCCTGAGGTCTCAGCCTCTCTTGGCTTTGTTTTATCCTTCCTTCCACACAGGACAGGAGCTCCAGTGAGGTGGAGGTTCCTTCCTGTCTCCAACTGACAAGAGCATCAACTGTGGGCTCCTGAAGGTCCCCTGAGAGCAGAGCACACAGCCAGCCAACATCATACTACCACTTCCAAGCTACCAGCCCCATGCAAACTCAGCTTGCCAGACAGGCCAATATAATGGGCATTGCTGACAGAGAAAGAGCCCAAAGAAAACATTTCAAGTGTATGCAACAAATTTTCTGCATTGCTGTTAAGGACTATTGCTTATTTTAATTTTATTATTATAATTTTTTTGTGTGCATGGTACTGGGATCAAACCCAGGGTCTTCTGCATGCACGGCAAGAACTCTACTACTGAGCTACATCTCCAGCCCATTTTTATTATTAAGGAAAAAAAAAAAAAACATAACAAGCTCAGCTAAGACCCTCTGGCAGCCACTGTAAGCACCCCCACTCATTCCACCACCCAGCACACATGCACACTCTCTTTTTAACAGCAGGAAGACTGGGAGAGTGTGGGTTTCCCGGGGATGAGCTGAGACAGACAGGTGAGGGAGGAAGCAGATACAATATGGCCCCTGGGCCCCTTTGCAAGCCTTCTCGAACATCAGAGAATACAGCCCAAACTCACAATGCCCAACCCCAGCCCAGCAGAACCCCAGCTGGCACTTGAGCCACAGCAGCCAATTCCCACACTTGTTTCTCCTTCACTCACAAAACATTCTTAAAGATGCAGCCCATGCAGGCGAGGCTATGACACGCAGGGCCATGCAGGACTCTGGGAAGGGGTCTCGGGAGGCTGGTGATGGGAAAACAGGGTGGTCCTGAGATCAGGAGCGAGAGGATGTGGCAGGGATAGACAGTGAGTAGCTCTTCTTCCTCCTTTGGATGATTCAGGCCCATCCTGCTCATCCTGGCTGGGAGTGTCTTTCCCTGAAGTCAAACCAGTCGGTCAAGCCACTGGCCGGGCTCCCACCCACAACTTCCTGCTCTGCTGGGATGGAAAAGGGTCCAGGAAGCTCTACGTGCGTCAGGTGTGTGCGTGTGCATGTGCGCACACGTGTGGACACGTTTACAGATTTTCACTGCTTCTCAGAATTGCAGCCCTTCTTTCTCTCTCTTTGGGGTACGTGGCTCATTAGTTTCTGATACTCTCAAAGCGAGGGATGAAACTATACCTCTCACACTCAAAACACATCCTGATTCACAGCAATCATCCTAGGTCTCAGACCTCAGTGGTCCTGCTGGTATCTCTTCCCTGTACATATCCATGCCTCGCCTTTGGTGGCCTCATATACTGTCCCCCACCTGCCTTCAGGCTGAGTCTTCTGTTCCACAAGGAAAGTGGCAGGGAGGGAAGTGGGGTCCAGGAAAAGAGTAAATTCCCAGGTACAAATTGTAACACTAGGCCATAAGCAGGCCTGGGAAGCAGGGCTGGAGAGGACTCTGCAGGGCGAGCCTGGGTCAGGTAAGATCACAGTAACCCCAGCCTCCATCTGTGAGCTTTCCCAGAGGCAACACCTGAGTGTACAGGGCTGTACAAAATCTGAGACAAGCAAATGGGATCCTGAGAACACTCGGGAGGCAGCAATGGGCAAAGCAGAAGGGTGAGCAAGAAAAATGGGATCTGAGTGTCCTGCTCAGGAATGTGGTAGCCACGGGAGCAGGCCAGTAGCAAAAGGACAGCTTCCCTCCCACCACTCTCCTGAGGCCATGCTGCCTTGGAAGACTCTTCTGTATACACACAGGAGGGGGGCTCGGGGAGGGGGCCTACTTAGTGAGGACCTGGGAGACCCCCATCCTAATGCAGCAGGGAATTATTATGGGGGCTATATCTCCTGCCACCCCCGTTACTCACAAAGGCTGGCCACAAAAGAGAGTGAGATACTAGGGGTTGGCACAAAGCATCACGGTGTGGGGCTCCCCATTTGACCCCGATTCCCTTTTAGTACTGAGGATTGAACCCAGGGCCTTCATGCTGAACCAGTCTCTTTTATTTTCTTTCCTCCTTTTTTTGAGATAGGGTCTCACTAAGTCTCTAAGTTACCCAGGCTGATCTCGAACTTTCGATTCTCCTGCCTCAGTCTCCCACAGCATCCCCTTCTAAGGCCCAAGACTGTTTCTCCCCCAAATGCCACAGGAAATTAAGCCATGGTGGGCAAGCCAGAGCCAATGGAGCCCATTTATTCTTCTGCCACTCTGGTGAGCACTCTAGCTACTCATTTCACTGCAGAGGCTGCTATGCCTGTGCACCAGAGGAGAGGACAGATAAGAAGAGATGGAAATAGGCCTTCTGGGAAGAGACTAGGTCTGCAGTGCAGCTTCAGACACCTGACCTGGGCCCACACAGACTGTTGCTCAGTTGCTGTGACACTGGGACCCACTATGGCCACTTCTTCCAGGTGGTCCCTGTCTCTGGCACTTTCAGCCTCTGTCTCACTGAAGGCCATGTTAAAGTAAGCACATAGGTGTGAATCCTTAGAAATCACACTGCTCCTCCTGCATTTGAGGTCGTCAGTCACTTTTTTCCCTTCCCTGGATGTCCCTCCCCTCCTGCAGCCATCCCTACTTGGGATCTTGCTGCAGCCATCTGCAGGCCTTGCCCTGCCCTGCCCAGCTGTGGTGGGAAGGCTGGGGAGGCAGGGATAAGGACAAATCAGCCATTGTCACTCACACCAACTGGACCCTAGCTTGGGTGCGCTGAGGTGCCATACTAAGGGCAAATGCCAGCCTCCGCAGGCGCACTGGGGAGCTCAGAGGTGCCCTGCAGTCTTGACCCTCAGTGTCTCAGGTTCACAGGCACCAGGCAAGGCTCTCCAGCTCTGGGACCCTGTGAAGTGTGGGTGGGGTGGGTGGGCAATGGCTCCCTGCCCCCTCTAAGAACGTCTGTTTTTGTTCACCTCAGAAGCTAACTCCACTGTTCCATATCCCAGTAATCCTGTTCTTCAGGGAAAGCAAAGACAGCAGGCTCCTCACAGGCTTTGACCAGTTGGCAAACTACGGGTACACTGAAGGTCACAGTGGTTAGCAGGATAGGGGGACAGATGACCAGGGGCAAGTTATCCCATCTCTGTTTTCCTAACTACCAAATGGAGGTAATATATGATATGTTTCTTACCTTACAGGCCTAAAAAGCCCCCAAAATGCTCCTCAGAAAATAATTCTCCTCAGTTTATCACTAGACCCTAGCTCTGCACCCCACCTCTTTTTTTGGTGTCTAGAAATTGAACTCTGGGCCTTGTACCTGCCAGGTAAACTCTCCACCACTGAGCCACAACCCCAACCCTGCGACCCCCATCATGGGCACCAATCTAGAACTTAAAAACTTTAAGAATAAGAAAATGAAAGGCCACAGGAAAGGGATAGAATGGACGGACAAAGGGCAGTCCCAGTCTCACTTTCTTCTCTTCTTCTTCTTGCTGCTCACTGCCCTAGCAGGAGGGCAGCCACTCAGGGAAGAATTCAAAACTCTAGGCTGACTTCCTAACCTCCATATAGGAACTATCCTCACAGGAACACATTTGGGGCAAGGGGAGGCAGTACCAGGCACTTTGGCATGACACAAACACCATTCGCGTTAGCAGACAAAGGTGCAGGGTTCTCCTGAAGGCCTCAAGGTCTATGTGGACACCACTGAAGAAGCCACCTAGAATCAACCAATTACAACTCCCTGAAATGAACACCACGAGCTCTACCAGCAGCCACTACAATGCCACATGTGTGGTCTGCAGTGTTGTCTTGGCCCAGGGAAGGTGATACCGGCTTCATGTTCTTTTGGGAGAGGTTACAGTCAGGGAATACTGGAGGTCCCCAAGGGCATAAGCCAGATCTCATCCTGCTCCTATATTTCCTCAAACACCCAGAACAAAGCTAGTACTTGGGAGGAACTTGATACACATTGCTGATGACCTTAGATAAACCTAGCACCTTCAGAAGACTGTCTGTGTCTTACTGCATGGACTTCAAAAAAGTTTACCTAGAAACAAGACGTTAGCTCCCCAACCTGTAGTTCCTGGGTTGGAGAGCTCTAAGTCACAATACGCTCAACAGAGTGTGTCCCTGGCTCTTGACTCCCACGCCCTGCTAGTTTTTTTTTTTTTTTTTTTTTTTTTTTTTGCGGCACCGGGGATTGAACTCACAACCTCGCGCCTGCCAGGGCAAGCGCTTAAGGCACTGAGCCAAACTCCCGGCCCTGGTTTTTTTTGAGGCAGGGTCGCACTATGTAGCTCAGGCCGGCCTTGTGCTCGCGTTGTAGCCCAAGCCGGCCTCGAACCCACAACGCTCCGCCTACCTCAGCCTCCCGAGTGCTGGGATTAAAGGCGTGCGCCACCACGCCCGGCTGCCCTGCCAGTTTTTACCCTTCTTTCTACCTGGGACCCTCATAAACAATGCTTTTTGCCCAGAATAGGTTGACAACGGACAGGTGAGGGGCAAAGAGGAGCAGCTACTCTGCCTTCTGCCCAGGCCTGCTTGCATTCTGTTCCCATTTATGGCACTAATCAGCTCCTTTAGGTCTTGTTACACCAACTCCCCACATCATGCATTAGACAGCATGTGCCCATCCCTACTCCCCAAGTAGACTGTGCCAAGACTGCAAGAAGATAAGCAACATGAAATGCCTTTAAAAGCTTTTTCACTTCATCTGAGACCCTCTTGGCAGAGGAACAAATTCCTGCCCAGCAGGGGAACAGAGGAGAGAGCTGAAACCGAGCTTTCTATCATGGGTATCCTTGAAACCCCACACGAAGGGGAAAGAAGGCAGTAGGAGACTCATTTAGATGTCTCCTACTGAGTGCAATGCTCAGGAAGCAAGGTGAGCCACAGTCCTGTCACCTCTCCTCCTCCGGCATGAACTCTGCAGTCAATTCTGTCACTGTTAAGCAGTACTGCCCCATCACCTCTCTGGGGCTACTCAGCTTCTGTGAGGATTCTGGAGAAAGTGATCCAAAGGGAAACAGTATTCTAGGAAGCAGCAGCTACTTCTGACGGGAGTGGAGAGGAAGTTCCGAAGACCTCAGTACCCGGGGAAGTTCACAGGCCAGAGCTGCCCTACCCAGGTCCTACCTGCACGATGTCCAGCACCATGCCGGCAGCCACAGTCCCGAAGCCTGCCAGGAGGAAGGGAAACAGCACTTGCAGCCCAATGGAAAAGGAAGTCTCCTTGAGTGGGGAGGGTGGTGCAGGGCCTCGGTCCGTGCTGACGTCGTCACTTTCGTTGCTCTGGCTCCCGTTCTCCAGCAGGGCGTCCTCCTCCCGAAGCCCCTTGGCGTTGGCCCGAGACTCAATTACCACCACCTCCACCCCAGCCCCATCAGGCCCTAGGAACTCTGAGGTCCCAGCCAAGGACTCGTGCCCGGGGCCATCTGAAGAACAGGGAGAGGGAGTAGGGCCAGTCCCGTTCAGCTGGTGGACGTCCTTTGGCTCCGGCTTAGAGGACATGACGGGCAGGGAGGAGAGGAGAGGAGTACTTTCTTTTCCCGCTTTCTCTCTCTCTCTCTAACTCGGGAAAGAACTTAGTCTTGGGGTAAACCCAGGTTTGTCCTGAGGCTCTCTGCTCCTACCAGGCACTGCAAAAACTGATCCACCAACAGGCAGCCCCATCAAGCACTACAGCCTAAGCTGGAGGGAAACAAGAAACTCCTCACTAGACACGGCTGCCTGCCACTAGCAGGTGCCTGCTTGGGGTTGCCCTGGGCTGCACTTGGGCAAATCAGTCCGGCCTCTTATCTTCTTTGGTTCTCAGCAGCAGGCTCCTCAGAGCAAGAGGCATCCAGAGAAGAGCTGAACCCAAGTTTGGGGTGATCCCCTGAAGCAGCCCCTCTCTGGTGAAAAGCAGATTGAGTTCAGATCTTTTGGAACTGGAGCTGGGCGCCTTCCCACTCCTCCTGTTGGGTTCTGTCAGCTTTCCACAGCGCCTCAAGCTTGGCTGGTCCCAGGGCTGTGCCTGCTGTCTTTCCCCTCTCTTCCCAAGATTTCCTCCCCTCCTGGGAAGACCTGGTACCTCCCCAGTTGCCTGGTCCTTAAAGTCAGGAGAATCTGTGTGGAACACCTTATGTGGGAAGAAGAAAAAAAGACAGAATGTTACCACACTGCAAAGAACTGTGGACATAATTCCCCCCAAAGGCAGTTAGCAGTTAGTTACAGAATTTGCTATTTGACTCTTTCTTTCCTCTAAAATTACTTGTCCTGCACTGCTACCTGTATACCTGGAGGCTGAGCAGGTGCTATCTGCACAGTCTCCCCATCCAGCAATCTATGGACCCACCCCACCCTCAGCATTATCTTCCCTGCAGCAAGTGGTGGGCAGTGTTGTCTTTGGGGAGGGCCCTTATTCTTGAACCCATTTTAAGGACTCGGGATTATTTAAGTGTGAACTCTGAGTGGAGTACATTACAAATTCAGTTGCAAACTCCTCACGCAGCACTACACTGCAGAAAGTGACTGTTCACTCATCCCAGGACAGCAACAGGAGGACAGCTGGACAGGGCAAATAAATAGGGAGGCTCTGGCCACTGAGTGAAGACCCCCAGACCCCCGAATGCTCTGGCTCCTGAGAAAAAAGAAACTAAGAGAACTCCCCAGGCAGTGGGGCAAGTCTGCCAGACCAAGGCCAAGAGCCAGAGGCCGGCCCACTCCTGCCCTTGAGAGTCAACAGTGCTACAAAAAGCTCAGATGCTGACTTGGGGCCAGGCCTCTGTCTCTACTTCTCTCTCCCTGTGTTTGGCCCTGTGAGCTTGTCAGATAGGACAAGGCAGTTATCTCCATTTGAAAGGACAGAGGGTTAAACTGGTTATTACCGACACATCTCAGTAGCCGAGTTTCCTCCTGTCCCCAGGGTTACTGAGCATTGGATATAGTGGAATTCTTAAAACAAAAACAAAAAAACTGAAAGCATCAAGGAGGGACAGAGAGAAAGAAGGAGAAAGAGACAAAGCGAAACAAAACCCCCCAAGCTCCCTAAGCTAATATGCACTTGCCCCCACATCACCTCTCTGGCTGGCATGGCCCCATTCTCCTTTCCCTAAAGGAACCCCCAGGCCTCCATCCCATCTTGCTCCTTTTTACCAGAATGGCTCTCGCAAGAAAAAAAAAAAAATTTTTTTTTTAAAAGAGGGTTTCTGCAGGTAATGAACAAGCCCTTAAGTATTCCAAACACTCTATTAGTCAACTCCAGTTCGGGAAAGGTTGAATCAAATCCCAGGAATTGGCCCAAGGGAACTGTTTCTTTTTCCTATCAACTCGGTCACCCGCCCGGACCCTCTTCCATCTCCTGAAACCGGGCACTGTGCGCCACAGTCAGGAGGAAAGCCCTGAGTCTACTGCCCCTATGCCAGAAAAGTTTGAGTCTGCTAAAACCTGACACCCCCGCCCCCTCCTGTCCTGGCAGCCGCCTAACCTGAGAGGGGGCTCCCCGGGAGCTCCCCGGACCGACCGCCGGCTGCCGGCCGCGCACCCACTCCCTCAGGGCGGACACTTCCGATGGGCCTCAGGCCCTGGGACACCCCATCCGCTTCTCCCAGGCGGGGACAGAAAAAACCCGTTTCATCTCCCCACCCGGGAAGGGGGAGAAGCAACTGGGTGGCCTCAGCCGTCTCTCCACGCTCAGACTCAGCAAATGCGCAGCGCGCCAGGTCCCCCGCCCCCCAGACCCACCCCACTGACCTGCCCCGCGCGTGGGAGGAAGGGGGCGCCTGGCGAGCAGCAGCAGGGGCCCGTGGTCTCGGGGGGTGACGGGTACCCCCTCTTCTCATCACTCCACCTCCTCGGCAGTCCTCCTCGGCCCCCGCGTGCCCCCCACACCCCCAGCCACGGCGAGCGTTCAGCCGCGACCCCCGGCTCGCTACATCTCGCTCGAACGTTACAGCGAGGCCGCCGCTCGGCTTCCACGAGTGGGAGGTGGCCGGGAAAGCAGGATACAGCGCCTCGGGCCGGCGGGTGGGGGGGGTACCCGGACGGGGACCGGGAGCCGAGCTCACTCGCCCCCAATCGCTTCTTGCCCGCGGACTTGGGCCCGACTGGTTGGCTGCCGGTGGCAAACGTGATCTGGGGCAGACTGGGTGGTACCCCCCCTTCCATCAAAAATAGATTCCGGATGGACAGCGTCAGCAGCCAATCGGGAGCCGGGGAGGGCCGAGCCCGGCCTCGGCCACCGCCTTTCTCATTCGCTTTGTGCGCTGGAGGCGGGGCTCCGGGGAGACGCAGGACGAGTGACGGGAACTGGGAACCTTCTCTGCCGGCAGCGGGCTCGCCGGTCCCAGCGCCCATCGGCCGGCGGTGGCACCAAGTGCCCGCCACCTTGCTCCTGCTCCGCCGCCCCGGGGCGTCTGGGGCCTTGAGAGGCCCGCGCGCCGGTGCACGTGTGCCCCGCATCTTGTGTCCTCTGCGCCTCTGGACTTCCGCGAGGCCGGCGAGCATCCCAGCGTCGTGGCCGGCCAGCTCGAGCCCGCGCTAGGTACCGGGACCCGACCGTGCCTACCTTATCCTCAGACCCGGTTCCTTGTTCTCTCCCGCCGCTGGGCACCTCGCGCTTCCGCCAGGTCCCCAGTTCCTCTAAGCGAATGGCTCAGCCCTGAACCAGTCCGGGCCGTAATAAAGTCTTAGCCGCGAAAGGGGTGGGGATGGGCGGGAGGGAGGCAAGAGAGGTCAAGTTCTTGGCTGGGGTCCTGCTCGCCTCACCTGAGGCGAGGGCGGAGGAGAGCCTTGTGGCCAAATAGTGGGGAGAGGTCCCCATCCCGGGCGAAATGAAATCCAACTTTCCCTGACGCACCTCGCGGCATCAAAGAGGGATGTTTCCGCCTCGCCTTTTGCCACTTCCTCCCTGGGGTATCTCCACCTCTCCAACGCACTCAGTACCAGTGCTCTTTGGGATGTTTTTGTGTAGGGAGTGTGACATCCGTATAAAGGAACCCATACTTTCAGCTTTTCCTTTTGGTCAGTGGAACCTGTGACCAGTGATTCCTTCCTGCCCTTTTCCTCCGGGAAAGTGGCTCAGGGGGTACTGGAGCCGGACCCCGGGCCTCTGCTTGGGGGTTTGGAACCGAGATAGGTCGGGGCGCACATACCAACTTGAGTACGTCGTTCTTTTGAACTAGGATGATAAACACGTGCAAAACACCCGACTCCACCCTGCAACCCAACACCTGTAGGATTATTCCAGCTCAGCTGCTGGGGCCTTTGTGAAGGCCTTCGGTCTCACAGAACCCAGCAAAGCAAATGTCAGTGATTTAGAACCCCAATTTTAGCTTCTGAAGCTGCATCTCTCCCAGGCGACAGGAATAGCTCCGAGACAGAGAAAACACTAGTTCTCTCCTAAAGGATCAGGTTTGTGAATAGGGAGTGTAGGGTTGGGTGTGGAGTTAAGACTGATGTATGTATCTGGAGACTTTTCAGTCAGGGGCTGGAGACAGCTTCTGCCCTTCTCTGTTCAACAGAGCCCACTCTTCCTTTAATCTTGGCATAGCTCAGCTACATATGTATAAAATCTTAATCTTTCTCCTCTTCTTTCCCATCTTCTGTATTTTACCCACTTGAAAAGTTCCCCTGTCCTGTAGGTGCTTTTCATTTTGAATTAAAGTATACCAGACATATGGGAGTGTGCCTAAGTGTGCAGGTTAACAGGTTATAGCTGGCACATGCCTGTAGTCACAGCACTTGGGAGGCTGAGGCAGGAGGATTGCTGTAAGTTCGAGGCCAGCCTGGTCTACACAGTAAATTCAACACCAGCCTGGACTACACAGCGAGACCCTGTCTCAAAAAACCAACTAACTAATGAATGAACAAACAAACAGATTAACAGGTTATAACACAGTAAACAGATCCATCTAGCCGTCATCCAGATCAAGAATTAGATCATCAGCAGCACGCCGGAAGCCCTCATAACCTCACCCTGTTTCTGCCTCACCCCTATTCCCAAAGATGATCTTTGTCTAACACTATAGAGGGGTTTTGCCTGCCTGCTTTATGAATTTTGTATAAATGGAACAATACAGTAGGTATTATTTTGTATCTGATTTCTTTTACTCAATATTGTATTTGTGAAACTCATCCATGATGTGTGGTAGCAGTTCATTCATTTTTCCATTTTTGTATACTAAGCCATTAACACAATTTATTTGTTTTTCTTTTGTTGGGCATTGGATTGTTCCCAATTTGAGGTCATCACATGGGGTGTGTGAGGCTGCTGTAAGGTTTTTTTTTTTTTTTTTTTTTCCTTTTCTTTTTGAGACAGGGTCTCACTACATAGTTCAGGCTGGATTTGGACTCACTTTGTGGCCCAGGCTGGCCTTGAACTTACCACAATCCTCCTGCCTCAGCCTCCTGAGTGCTGGGATTGCAAGCATGCACCACCATACCTGGCCTTTTAATTTCTTTTTATATTTTTTCTTTTTGTGTAACATTTTTATTCATGTTTTTTGTTATACTTTTATTTTTTACGTGCTGAGGATCAAACCCAGGGCCTTTCCACTGATCTGTTTCCTCAACTGTTTTTATTTTTTTATTTTGAGACAGAGTCTTGCTAAATTACCCAGGCTGGACTGGAACTGGGAATCTTCCTGCTGCATCCAGAGTACTGGGATTATAGGCATGCATTATCCTGCCTGGCTCGTACTTCTACTGGAAATATACGTGGGACTCCGGGTGTGGTTGCACATGCCTGTAATTCCAGTACCTGGGAGGCTGAGGGAGGAGAATTGCCATGACTTTGAGGCCAGCCTGGGCTGAATAGTGAATTTAAGGCCAGGTAGTGAGACCTTGTCTCAAAAACAAAAACAAGGATGAAATATAAATAAATAAATAAATAAATAAATAAATAAATAAAAAGGAGATGTATGTGGGGACAGAATTATTAAGTCATAGTGTAGGCAAATGTTTATCTTTAGTGAATTATTAAACACTTTTCCAGTGTGCTTGCATTAATTTATACTCTTGCTAGCAGTGTCTAAGAGTTCCAGTTGCTTCATATCCTTATCAACACTCAACACCCTGTATTGTTAATCTAAAAAAGAGTGAAAATTGAGCTATTTTAGTGAATTCATAGTAATATTTCATTGTGGTTGAGCACATTTTCATACATTTATTTACTACTCTGTTTAAATGTCAGTTTTCTCTTAGTCTTTCTATCTAACTGTTTTGTAGTAGTTCTCTGTATATTTCAGATAGGAGTCCTTTGTAATTATTGCAGATATTTCTATGAGTCTATAAATATGGAAGATCTTATTTGAGGGTCTTCTGAAGGATCAGGGCCACTGCAACAAAACTGTACTCTGTGTTTGTGTGTGTATGTGTGCACGTGTGTGTGTGTACGTGTTCATGTGTATGTGTGTGTTACTGAGCATTGCCACTCTACTACCAAGCTACATCTCCAGCCTTTCTTCTTCATCTTTTTCTTTTTCTCTTTTTCTTTTGAGACAGGGTCTTACTAACTTGCTCAGGCTGGTGTTGAACTTGGAATCTTGCTTTAGCCTCCCCAGTGCTGGTATTGTAGACATGTACCACCATACCTAGCTATAATCTGTATATTTTGATCATTGCTGTGTCTCTGGCTCCTGGCACAAAGTAGGTACTCAGTAATTGTGTTAAGTGAATGATGAATGAGATAGATGGGACTCATGTAGGTAGTGTGCCCTATGTTGTGTCAAACCCTAGAGTCAAACACCAAGAAGTCCTGGAGGAAGCAGATTTCCTTCTAACCAACCCAGCTGTAACCTTGGGAAGGGGAAGACATCCCAGCATTTTTCTACTGAAAGAGTAGAAATAGCTACAGTTTGAACAGAGCAGCACAGATGTGGGGAGCAGAGGTCACAGATGAAAAGACAGGAACTAGCAGCAGGTATCAAGGCAACCCGATACTTCAGAAGGAAAGTCTCAGTTGGGGGTGTCTAGGTCTGTGAGCATCTTGTGGTCCTTTGTATGACAAGAACATCTAAAGGTCACATGGTCCTCATCCTGCCGCAAGAGATGTCCCAATCATAAAGTTCCTTAGTTGGGAGCTCTTCAACACTTAGAAACATGTTTCCTTCTCAGGGAGGCCTCCTAATACTTTGGTCACAAGGTCTTGTTTCTACCTGTCACTGGGACATCTTTTCATTTTATTTTTTTCCAGCTGTAGCATTAACTTTCTCATATCCTGTAATGTCCATCCTGAAGATGGAAGGCCATCAGGTAACTGTCAGCATTTTCTTCTCCATGAAGACTTTGCATGGGCTTGTTGCAATCTACAGCACTTTTTGCTTATTTTCTGTGTGGTATCCTCCCTCCCCAACTTCAGTGCTAGTGCTAAGATCAGGTTGGATCCGGAATCTCTGGCTTATTCTCATTACTATGGGGGAGAGATTTCCCCCTTGCAGCACCCTATCAAACTCACAGGATCCTCTCCCCCGATTCTCTAGAAAGCAGTGTGGTATTTACCAAGAGGCTAATCATTGCTCTGGAAATCTCTAAATTTAAAGATGAGGTTGAGCTAGCTGTCTAGTTGGAGAAAAGCTGGATGACCTATCATCAGATGCTGTCTGAATAGCAAGTCCAGAATTTTCATTTAGAATATAAATCTTCTGCAGTAGGAAAGATTGTGGGGAGAGGAGAATTGTTGATCATTCCCAGGGGCCTGTGAGAATCTAATGAGGGTACGGCTTTCAGGGGTAGCCTTCCTCAGTTTTGTTTAGCACTACCCTGATTCAGGGCCCTCTATCCTGAGGTTCTCTGGCACCATAGCCTTTCTTAAGGACAGCTGCTTCAAGAAGTGTTTCAAGGAAGAACTTCTCCAGAGATGATCTGGGTACTCATCCTGAAGCTCCATAAACTTCCAGAGCCACACAGACCCCAGGCACCCTCATTAGCATTGCAGTCACAAGACTAGTCTGATATGTCTGGAAACTTTTCTGTCTTTTGTTTTGCTGGGAAAGGGTACCCCCTCCCATTTTTCCTCTTGCTGTAACCCATCCCCTGCTATGTCCCTCGCGGAGGTCAACTTCTTTCCGCTGCCCAGAGTGGAGGTGATATCCCCTTCCGGCTTCCTTCAGTTCTAGGAGGATGTAGTGATGGGTGGGCAGGGGGACAGGGAAGTGTGGTCATCTGGGCCCGGAGCTAGTTGCTGTCACCATCCCCTTGGCTTCCCTCTATTTGAGCTCCCACTTCCCATGCCCACTGGACACCCACCTTGGGATTCCTGTAGGAAGGGTGATTCCAGGTGTTTTGGAGCTGTGGTTCTCAAATTACTGAGTAACACTGGGAAGACTTAGTAGTGAGCAGATAGTTCAGTGAATTGTAACTGGGGATGGAGAAGTAATTTTTGAGAAGCAGTGCTCCAAGTGGAATGTGCCACAGCTGTGTAATCACAGGGCTGAATTCATGCTCAGCCATAGATTAGGTATGTGACCTTGGGCAAGCTCTGGTCTCTCATGTCTCAGAACCATATTTATAAAGAGGAGACATAAAAAAATAAAGGGGAGACATGATACCCCTTTCAGAAATGCTGGCAGGATTAGTGGTAAAATAACACTTCACACAGTAGGACTGTTATGACTTCACTAAAAAGGAACAGCCACAACAGGGCTTAGGCATCCAAAAGGGCTGCTCTGGCTTGTGTGTGGTCATGCCTAACTGGAAGGGGTTAAAGAACAGTCTCAGCAGTGCATGCGGGTGGGGAGTTAATCGGGACAGTATCTCTGCAGTGGGTCACAAGCCCAAGATGAGTAAGCTTTATCTTGTGAGAGCTAGGATGCAAACAGACTATATGTTACCAACCAGATAATCTAGTTTCAAACTACTCTATTGCCCTTTGATTATTCTGGGAATAATCCTAAACCATCCTGGGCCAGGATGCTTCATTTGAAATACAGATTTCTAGATCTCTTTCCTGGAAATTCTGTTTCCAAAAGTCTGGTGTTGGGCCAGAAAAAAATCTATCCTTTTTTTATTATATGAAAAACAAGAGGGGGCCAGGGATATAGCTCAGTGGCACAGTGCCTGCCTGGCAAGTGCAAGGTCATGAGTTCGATTCTTGATTCCAAAAACAAAAGACAAAAAACAAACAAAAAAATCAAGTGTATTCCTATAATCCCAGCACTCAGGAGGCTGAGGCAAGAGGGTTGCTGTGCGTTCGAGGCCAATGTGGGCCACGGGGTGAGACCTTGTCTCAAAAAAAAAATTATAATCAAATAATGAGAGTAAAATTAGTTATTATATTGTGTATTATCTTCAAAGTAGTTACTCACAGTAAAAGACATAGGCCTAAAAGATTTTTACAAAGAAAGAAACAGATAACACAAATCTTTCTTTTCGTGGCACCAGGGATCAAACTCACAACCTCGCACCTGTCAGGCAGGCACTTAAGCCACTAAGCCAAACTCCTGGCTCTAGTGTTTTGAGGCAGGGTTGTACTATGTAGTTCAGGCCGGCCTTGCGCTCACGTTGTAGCCCAAGTCGGCCTTGAACTCACAACACTCCTCCTACCTCAGCCTCCCGAGTGCTAGGATTAAAGGCTTGCGCCACCACACCCGGCTAAATCTTTCTTTTCAATGAACTAAGATTAACTAATAGTATAAATGAAGCCCATTAGCATATATATTGAAGTATTTTTAAAGCAGTGGAATTTATAATTTGGGGAGATATTTGAATTTCTCCCTACTTTCTATTTATCTCTCTTCTATTTTGCACTTTACTTCTACATATATTTATATCTCTACATGCATTGTATATCCTATTTCCCCGAAAATAAGATCTCTTGGGATATAAACTTCAAGTGTAATTAATAGCTGGTCATTACCATGGAGATGGCCAGTGTCATGCAGAAGACTATGCCTCACTATTCTCTTGCTTGGTGGCCACTCTGTAATGACAAGTAGGGCAAGGACAGGCTGATTGGGACAGGTATTTTGAATCTCTAGTTAGGTTTTATTTTCAAGAAAACATGGGATATCTATCTATCTATCTATATATATATTTTTTAGTGCATGTTTATAGTACATAATGATCATATTTATCATGGCAGATGTATACATGTACATAGTGCATTTTAATGGTTTTTTTTTGTTTTGTTTTGTTTTTTGGTCTCCTTTTCCTCCTCTCCCTCCAACTCTTCTTCTCCACTCCATTTACAAAAGCTCTATTTCCATTTATCCTTCAGTTATAACATAAACCATGCAATACTTGAGCTTGTATGTCTGATTTGTTTCATGTAACATTACCTTCTCAAGTTGCATTCATTTACTTACAAATGCCTCAAGTTTATCTTTCTTTATGGCAGTACTACTTCATTGTGCATAATACCACATTTTCCTTGTCCATCTGTTTTTTGTTTTATTTTTTGGTACTGGGGATTGAATTTACAACCTCACGCCTGCCAGGCAGGTGCTTAGGCCACTGAGCTAAATCCCCAGCCCTTGTCCATCTGTTAATAGACATTTGCACTAAGATCTAGCTATTATAAATCGTGTTGTGACAAGTATGGGTATACATGGTAAAATGTAATATGATTTTAGCTCTTTTTGGAAGATAGAAGGAGGATAGCTGGATGAAATGGAGTTTCCAGTTTTGAGGAATCTCCACTCTGATTTCCATAGTGGTTGTACCGCTTTATATTCCACCAACATTGTAGTAAAGCTCCTTTTCCCTCACATCCTTACTAGCAATTGTTGTAATTAGATTTTTTGATGATAGCCATTCTTTTTGTAGTAAGATGGTATATCAGTGTAGTCTTTTTTTGTTTTTGTTTTTGTTTTTTTGCGGCACCAGGGATCAAACTCATAACCTCGCACCTGCTGGACAGGCGCTTACGCCACTGAGCCAAACTCCCAGCCCTAGTTTTTTGAGGCAGCGTCACACTATGTAGCTCAGGCCGGCCTTGCACTCGCGTTGTAGCCCAAGCTGGCCTCGAACTCACAACGTTCCTCCTACCTCAACCTTCTGAGTGCTGGGATTAAAGGTGTGCGCCACCATGCCTGGCCTTTATCAGTGTAGTTTTCAAAAAAATTTTTTTACTTTAAGGGAAATAAAAAAACAAACAAACAAAAAACCAGAATAAACCAATCAAAACAAAACAGTGAAAGTGATACAGGACTTCAAAACAGGATAATAGAAAATTAACAATAGTCATCCCAATGCCTCCCATTATCTTCAAAATTGCTGCCCATACCATCAGACACAACAAAATCAAACAGATGAAACAGAATAAAACCAGTTAAAACAGAACACTGAAAGCTAGGCATGGTGGTGCACGCTATTAATCCCAGCACTCGGGAGGCTGAGGCAGGAAGATCGTTGTGAATTCAAGACAAGCCTGGGCTACAAAGTGAGTTCAAGGCCAGCCTGAACTGCATAGTGAGACCTTGTCTCAAAAATTAATTTAGCTCAGTGGTGTAAGCACCTGCCTGGCAAGCACGAGGTTGTGAGTTCGATCCTTGGTAGCAAAACCAAAACCAAAAAAAAAAAAAAAAAAAAACCCAAATACACAAAAAAACAAAACACTGAAGAAAACAAAAGAACAAAGTGGAACAAAGCAAAGCAGAACAATATTGGATTTCAAAAGCAAGGCAGAAGGAATTCCCTTGGGGTTGCTATGCTGCACATTGTTATCCTCCAAATAGATTCTCACATCACCAGCCTTAGGCTTACATAGTCAATATTTCAGTAGATAAAGTGTTTCTGTTTTAACATTTAGATCTTTGATCTATTTCTATTTTAGTTTGGTACATGCTGAGATATATGGGTTTAGACTAAACCTTCTGCATAGGGATATCTAATTTTGCCAGCGCCATTTATTAAAGGGCCTATCTTTCCTTCAATGTATGTATTTGGCTCCTTTGTCAAAGATCAAATAGTTGTATGTGCCTGGAGTTCTTTATGCTTTTTTTATTCTGTTCTATTTATTCACATGGTACTATGCTGTTTTAATCACTGTAGCTTTATAATATAACTTTAAGTCTGGAATTGTGATGCCACTTGCTTTGTATTTGTTACCCAGGATTGCTTTTGCTATTCTGGGTGTCTTCTGATTCCCTATAAATTTTAGAATTGTTTTCCCTAGCTCTGTGAGAAATAATGCTGGTATTTGATTGGAATTGCATTAAATCAGTATATCAGTTTTAGAAGTATAGCTATTTTAATTATATTGGTTCTGACGTCCACTTTGATTTTCTTTTCCAGTCTGATATAATTTTCATTGTAGAGGTCTTTCTTTTTTTTTTTTTTTTTTTTGCGGCACCGGGGATCAGCCTCGCGCCTGCCAGGGCAGGCGCTTAAGCCACTGAGCCAAACTCCCGGCCCTGGTTTTTTTTTTTTTGAGGCAGGGTCGCACTATGTAGCTCAGGCGGGCCTTGTGCCGCGTTGTAGCCCAAGCCGGCCTCGAACTCACAACGCTCCGCCTACCTCAGCCTCCTGAGTGCTGGGATTAAAGGCGTGCGCCACCACGCCCGGCTTTGTAGAGGTCTTTCACTTAGTAAGATTAGCACCTAAGTGTTTAATTTTTTTGATGCTATTGTGAATGGTATTATTTTCCTAATTTCTTTTTCAGGGAGTTTATCAGTAGTGTACAGGAAAGCTATTGGTTTTTGTGTGTTTGTTTTGTATCCTGCTACACCATTGAATTTGGTTATCAGTTCTAAGAGTCTTTTGGTGGAGTTTTTTAGGTCTTGTAAGTAAAGGATCTTGCCATCTGCAAATAATGATGTTTTGGCTTTGTCCATTCCTATGTGTATCTTTTTATTTTTTTCTCTTACCTGATTGCTCTGGCTAATGTTTCAAGGACTGTGTTGAACAGAAGTGGTGATAATGGACATCCTTATCTTGTTTCTGATTTTAGAGGGAAGGCTTTCAGCTTTTCCCCATTTAATATGATGTTGGTGGTAGGTTGGCCATAAATGGCTTTTATCATATTGAGATAAGGACCTTATCTACCTATTTTCTTCAGGGTTTTTATCATGAATGATATTGAATTTTATCAAAGTTTTCTTCTTCATCTACTGAGATGATCATGTGATTTTTGTACTTGCTTCTGTTTATGTGATGAATTACATTTATTGATTTGTGTGTGTTGAACTGTCCTTGCATCCCTGGGATGAAGCCTACTTGGCTATTATTATTTTTTTATTTTAAAGAGAAAACAGAAAAATCAAGAAGCAAACAAATAAAAAAAAAAACAACCAAAGCAAAATGCCAATAACAACAAAGAACAGCATAGTTATATAGGTTTTCAAAACAAGATGATAGAACTTTAACAACAGTAGTTATATTGTATATTGTTATCTTCAAAATAGTTGCTCAGGTTATCAGATACAGGAATACAATAAAACAGTAAAACAGAACAAAACATTGGATTTCATAAACAGGACAGAAGGAAATCTCACATAGTTGCTATAATGCATATTGTTATCCCACAAATAGATGCTTCAGAACACCAGCTTTAGGCCTGCAAAGTCAACCAAACGATATAAGCATTGTTATTTATTTATTTTTTTTAACTTCAGTTGCTATCATCTCAGCCTGATTTCCTCTAAATCAGCCCATTGCTTATGGGGTGGGGGTTGGAGGTTAGTCTCCTTGACTCCCAGCCTACGCTTTGGCTGGCACATAGGAAGGCATGGGTTGGCTTCTTGATTCTCTTCACATTCCCCATGGCAGCTGCCCCTGGCTCACTGAAGCCTACTTAGTTATGATGTATGATCTTTTTGATAATTTGTTGCATTCTGTTTGCCAGAATCTTGTTAAGGATTTTTGCATCAATATTCATTAGAGAAATTGGCCCATAGTTCTCTTTTTTGATATGATCCTTGTTTGGTTTTGGAATGAGGATAATATTAGTTTCTGAGAATGATTTCGGAAGAACTCCTTTCCTCTCAATTTCATTAAAAAGTTTGGGGAGTATTGGTGTTAGATCTTCCCTGAAGTTCTTGTAGAATTAGACTGTGATCCATCAGGTCCTTGGCTTTTTTCAGTTTGTAGCTTTTTGTAGTTGTTGTTACTGCTTTAAGATTTTAAAATCCTCTTTATTTAGTTTTGGCAATTCATATGTATCTAGGAATCTTTCCATTTCTTTTGAGATCTCCAATTGTTTGGCATATGTGTCTGTGAAGTACTTGCTAATAATTTTGGGGGTATTGGCAGTGTCTGTTGTGATTTCATTTTTAGTGCATTAATTTGTGTCTTTCCTTTTTTTTGGTAAGATTGGCTGAATTTATTTTATTTATTCTTTCAAAGAACCAGCTCTTAGATTTATTGATCCTTTGCATTGTTTTTAGTCTTCATTTCATTAATTTATACTCTCATCTTTATAATTTCTTTCCTGTGCAAGTTCTCTGAGTTTGGATTGTTTTTGTTTTTCTGAGATCTTTAGGTGCATCAGTAGGCTATTTATTTGGGCTTACTCTATTTATTTTGATGTGGATATTCATTGCTATAAATTTTCCTTGTAGGACTTCTTTCATTGTGTCCTATAAGTTCTGGTATGTTGTATTGGAATTATCATTTCTTCCTTAATTTCGTCTGTGACCTATTGATACTCAAGAGTGTGCTGCATGGTTTTTTTTGGTATTAACTTCTAGTTTAATTGCACTGTGACCTGATAATATGCATGATAAAATTTTGATTCTTTTGCATTTACTTAGGCATGCTTCATTTACTAGTAGGTAGTCTATTTTGCACTTGATTTTAGACAAAAGTCTGAGAAGCAATATGAGGTCTATTTTGGAGAAAGTACCATGTGGGGCCAAAAAGAATGTGTATTCTGTTGTTGTGTGGAATACTCCAAACACAGTGTAACTTCGGTTCACAATCCTAATTTGTTCTACAATTTTGGAAAAGATGGCCATGTTTCTGTGGGAAAGATGGCTGCAGTTGTGTTTGTCACCTGATGTAGAGTTTGCAAACCAAAACAAAATTTTGCCAAATGTGTCTGTTTGTGAATCAAATTACTTGCAAACAAAAATGTTCATGAACCAAGGTATCACTGTATTTCTATTAAATTAATTTTTTCAAAAGTTTGGTTCAACTCTGATATTTCTTTGTCAGTTTTTTTTGTTCAGCTGTCCTACCCATTTGTCATAGTATTGAGATCCCCCATTATAATTGTATTGATGTTTATCTGATCTTTTATGTCTAGTAGAGTTTGTTTTATGAAGTTGGGTGTACCATGGTTTGGTGCAGATATATATTTGTAATTGTTATCTCTTCCTGTTGAATAATATTTCTGTTATTATATAATGTCATTCTTTGCCTCTTTTAATCAGCTTTGACTTGAAATTCACTTTGTCTAAAACTAGGGTAGTTACTCCTGCTTGTTTTTGCCTTCCTGTTATGTGGAATATTGTTTTCCATCCTTTGATTTTTAATCTATCAAGTTCTTTTTGTGTTAAATGTGTTTCTTGTATACCTAATGCTACTGGATTTTGTTTCTTGACCCATTCTGCTAATCTATGTCTTTGATGATCGTGTTAAGTCTATTTATATTGATTATCTTGGTTATTTTTTTTCATTGCTGAGACAAAATATCTGATGCCCAAAATGAAGGAGTAAAAGGTTTATTTAAGCTTACAGTTTTTGGAGGTTTCAGTTCATAATCAGCTGGCTGCAAGGCAGGGTGGCATGGCACTGGGGCAACACTTGAAGGCAACAGCCAGCAAAAATAGAAAGAGCAAAACAGGGAAGAACCAGCTTCTTCTCCTCCCTTATATTGTACACAGGCCACCCCTTCTTCCAGGGTGGGTGTAGCCCTCACAAAATCTCCTTGCCCTCCTCTTGCACAGGATGAGAATATTTACAAAGTAAGGATCCTGGCTCCCTGCTGAGTCTCTCAGTTAAACTTCTAAACTTCTCAAGTTGAGGCAATGTATTAACCATAACATTGATAGTTACAATTGATTGATATTGACTTATTCCTGTCATTGTATTAATTTCCTGTTGCTGTTTTGCTTTTTTCCCCTTCTACTGAATTACTACACCTTTCTGACATATTCATTTTATTGGACACTTTGTCATTGTTAGCTCCATTGTATCCCAAGCCAGCCTTGAACTCACAATGCTCCTCCTACCTCAGCCTCCCGAGTGCTAGGATTAAAGGTGTGCGCCACCATGCCCCGCTCCTTCTAGGATTTTTTTTTTTTTTTTTTTTTTTTTGCGGTACGGGGGATTGAACTCACAACCTCGTGCCTGCCAGGGCAGGCGCTTAAGCCACTGAGCCAAACTCCCAGCCCTGGTTTTTTGAGGCAGGGTCGCACTGTCTTCTAGGATATTTTTGAAAATTTTTTTGAGTATTAGTTTTTTGGTCATGAATTTCTTTAAGTTTTATTTATTGTGGTAGCATCTTATTTCTTCATCAATTTTGAAACATAGGTTTCCAGGATGTAACACTGGGTTGGCTATTGTGTTTTTTAAGAGCTTCAACCACTTTATGTAAATGCTCCTCTTGTTTTTAGGTTTGTGTTGAGAAATCAGTTGTCTGGCCTTGAACTCACTATATAGCTTAGGTTGCCCTCAAAAGTGAAAGGATCCTCCTGCCTCAGCTTCCAGAGTGCTGGGATTACAGGCATTTGACACCACACCCTGTACCCCAGCCCTTTTTCAAATTTATTTTTATTTTTATTTTATTTTTTTGCGGCACCAGGGATTGAACTCACAACCTCGCGCCTTGTCAGACAGGCACTTAAGTCACTGAGCCAAACTCCCGGCCCTTGTTTTTTGAGGCAGGGTCGCACCGTGTAGCTCAGGCCGGCCTTGCGCTCGCGTTGTAGCCCAAGCTGGCCTCGAACTCACAACGCTCCTCCTACCTCAGCCTCCCGAGTGCTGGGATTAAAGGGGTGCGCCACCACGCCCGGCTGTTTCAAATTTATTTATGTATTTATTTATTTATTTTTTTTGCGGCACCAGGGATCGAACTCACAGCCTCACACCTGCCAGACAGGTGCTTAAGCTGCTGAGCCAAACTCCTGGCCCTGGTTTTTTGAGGCAGGGTCGCACCGTGTAGCTCAGGCCGGCCTTGCCCTCACGTTGTAGCCCAGACCGGCCTCCTACTCACAGTGCTCTGCCTACCTCAGCCTTCCGAGTGCTGGGATTAAAGGCATGCACCGCCACGCCTAGCTCGCTTCAAATTTATTTTGAGACAGGGTGCTGATAAATTGCTAAGGTTCCTCAGGCTAGGCTTGAATTTATGATCCTCTTACCTCAGTTTCTCAGAGTGCTGGTACAGATATGTGCCACCGCACCTGGCTAGTGGTGCTTCAGTTCACTCTGACTGGGTGGCTTTCTATGGAAACTCATTTGCTCCTAGTAATTACCCCATGAAAGAGTACGTTTGCAATTCACCAAGTGGAAAATGAATTCAGTGGATGGAAAAAAGATAGGTAGCTTAAAAAGTTATTCAAGTTAGTTATTAGGGAAATACAAATCAAAACCACTTCACATCCATTAAGTGACCTATTTAAAAAAAAAAAAAAAGGGAAAAAAACCCCAGAAAATAAGTGCTGCTGAGGGTGTAGATAAATTGAAACCATTGTCCACTTGCTGGTGGAAACATAATATGATGCTGCTGCAGGAAGCAGTCTGGTGTTTCTCCAAAAAGTTAAGCACAGAATTACCATATTGCTGTACAATTCCAGTCCTAAATATGTGCCTAAAAGAAGTAAAAATTGGAGAAAATCATTCTGGTTAGAGTAAAACAGCAAGCAGCCAAGGAAGAATGTGGCATTTTCAGGGGGCAGCAGGTTATTGAAGGTGTAGCTAGATGAAAGTAGAGAAGTATAGGGTGACTGTTACCCCTCCCCATTTCCCATCCCCGCCCCATTGTGAATCAAACACAAGGCCTCTCAAGGCCAGCAAGTGCTCTACCACTGAGCCACAGCCCCAACCCCAAATAGTAGGTTTTGATGATGTTTTACAGTGCAAGATTTCTTTTATATGAACTTCTGTTCTCTCTCTCTCTTTCTTTCTCTCTCTCTCTCTCTCTCTGTGCCTGTGTGTGTGCCTTCCTCCTCCTCTCTTCCCTTCTCTTTCTCTCAGAGATTATGGTGCTGGGGATCAAACCCAGGACTTCCCTTAAGCATACTAGTGCTTTACCACTGAGCTATACTCTCAGCTCAAAACAGTAGGCTTTGATGATATATTACACTGTTTAAAACTTCTTTACTTAGATGCTGGGGATTAAACCCAGAGTCTTGAGCATGCTAGGCAAGTGCTCATTCTATTACAGTTCTGGGCTATGAACTTCCTGTTTTGTGTATTGATTTTGTTTTCCCAGTGAAATTATAGTCCTTCAGCATAGAGATTCATAGTTTCAAAAACATTTTTTTTTTGGTACTCTGAATCAAACTCATGACCTCATGCTTGCTAGGCAGGCCCTGTGCTGCTGAGCTATATCCTAAATTTTCTGTTAATTTCTTTTTTTATTTGCTTGTTTTTTTTGAGACAGGATCTCACTATGTAGCCCAGACTGGCCTTAAGCTCAGTGATTCTTTTGCCTCAACCTCCTGAGTGCTGGAATTACAAGCATGTGCCACCACACCTGGCTGTTAATTTCTTTTATTGCTTTATATTTGAAAATTTCCATGATGATGTTGTTGTCAACATTCATGTATAATCTTTCATTTTCATTTCTTTTGCCTATACACTTATACTGAATGTCAAAGTGGAATTGCTAGGTAATATGGCAATTCTGTTTAACTTTTTGAGGATACACCAAACTATTTTACACAGCTGCTACATTGTCTTACTTTCCCACCAGCAAATGGACGAGGCTTCCAGTTTCTCCAACTGCTTGCCAAGATTTGTTATTCGCCATGTTTGATCATGGCCAACCTAGTGGATGTGAAGTGGTATCTCAATGTGATTTTAATATGCATTTCTCCAATGTATAATCTAAATAGCAATTAAGTCTACTAACCTTTTTCCAACTCACTGCCTGTTTTTCACCTGTTTTTATATTGCAACAGCCTCTTCATAGTGTAATTATTCAGATTAAATGATTCATCTATAGTGTCTTTTTTTTAAGTACTGGTGATGGAACCCAGGGTCTTGCATTGAGCTACATACCTAGTCTATATGTATATATATGCATATATATGTGTGTATATATATATATATATATATATAAATTTTTTTAAATTTTCAGACAAAGCCAGGCGTGGTGGCACACACCTTTAATCCCAGCACTTGGGAGGCTGAGGTAGGAGGAGCGTTGTGAGATCGAGGCCAGCTTGGGCTATAACGCGAGCACAAGATTGGCCTGAGCTACATAGTGCAACCCTGCCTCAAAAAACTAGGGCCGGGAGTTCGGCTCAGTGGCTTAAGCACCTGCCCTGGCAGGTGCGAGGTTGTGAGTTTGATCCCTGGTGCTGAAAAAAAAAAATAAATAAATAAATAAAAATTTTAGACAAGGGTCCACTGAGTTATCCAGGCTAGGCTTAAACTTTTGATCTTCCTGCTTCACCTTCCCAAGTGCTTGGATTATAGACATGAGCCATCACACCCAGGTATGAGATCTTAAAAATATTTATATAAATGAGTATCTTTATATAAAACAGTATATGCTTATATAAATGTTTATATATAGTGAGTATCATATATTACTCAGACTAGTGCCTGGCATATAGTAAATACTGTATAAGGCTTAGAAATAAGGAATAAAAGAAAGAAAGAAAGGAATGAACTGTTATTTATATTTTTGTTTAATTAATTAATTAATTAATTTTAAAGGGTATAAAACAGAACAAAATAAAACAGTGAGAACAATATTGGAGTTCAAACACAAGACAGAAGGAAATCCCCACAGTTGCTATATTGCATATTGTTGTCCTCTAAATAGGTGCTCAGACTACTGGCTTTAGGCCTGCAAAGTCAATCAAACAATTCAAACATTAACTTGTTTTTTTTTAACCTCATCTGCTATCATATCAGCCTGTGTTCCTAAGAATCAGCCAGTTGCTTGAGTGGGGGGGCTTTTCTTGTCTCCCAGCCCATGTGCCACCTGCCTCATGAGAGGGACCTGCTTGGCTTCTTGGTTCTCCTCCCGGCCTGCACAGCTGCCTCTGGCTCACAGGAGGGTGCAAGTTTGCAAATGTTTTTTCTTTTCTTTTCTTTTTTTTTTTTTGTACCTGGAATTGAACTCAGGACCTTGTGCTTGCCAGGCAGGCATTGTGCCACTGAGCTATATCTATGGCTGAACTTCTTAACTTTACTTCGCTTTCCCTCTCCTAACTCACAAGGCCTAAGCTGGACTCCTTTCAGTTTCCTGAAGGTATCACCCTCTCATGTGCTTCATTATCTCTGCAAACCGTATTCAATCTGGCACAGTTCCCCCTCAGCTGTTTGCCTAGTTAACTCTTACTCAACTGAGAAGTGTCACCTTAAATCATGAGCTCTTTACCATGAGGCCTTGGTGATCTGAGGCATACAAAAGAAGACCTCATTTTAGACCTGGGCAAGAGAGCCACTGCCTTGGGCTTTTTCGTCTAGAGGGTGCCAAAAAAACATAAATGTCTCAACAACATGGGGATGTTTATTACTTGGGATTCAGCACTCAGTGCTGATCCAGAGTAACCGGTTATTCTGAACACACATCCCTGAGACTGGCTCCGTTTATGCCACAGGGAAGCACATCTGTGCATCTTGCCCTCTGTTTTATTTATTTAAATTGTTAAGTAAAAAATTGTACATATTTTTGTGCACACAGTGATGTTTCCAAATATGTATACAGTGAAAATAGAGCATGCCTCACAGATGTTCAAGCCTTCCCTGCACAGGGGCCATGCCGATGTCTGCCAGTTGCTCTCTGTACCATTCCAACTGTAGTACATGTGCTGTGAAAATAAGGAGGCCCTGTGTCCCAAACTGACAATGTCTGGATGCGGCAAAGGTGCGTTGGCGGTGTCACTGTGAACTCTGGAGACAGACATGGCTTTGGAGTTCAGGGAGGCACTGAGCTGTTCAAATGCTTAGCTAAGAGAAAAGAAAATTAAATCGTCTAATTCTTCTTTTCCAAAAGCACGACTACAGTACATTCTTCCATGATGCGTTATTTATCAGGAGGGCCAAGTGTCCATTTTCTTGCTTGTCTTTGAGTTTGGATTTCTGGTTCATTCATCAGTGTAAAACAAGCTGCGACACAAGGGGCGGGGTGATCAAAATAGGTGGTGGACATTCAGAGACACGTTGCCATTAATCCTTGTTTCAAACACACTTCAAGTGCCTTTTTTTGTTGCTGTTGTTTGTTTGTTGTTTTTGTTTTTTTGAGACAGGGTTTCCCTATGTAGTTCAGACTGGCCTTGAACTATGGAGCCCAGGCTGACCTTGAACTCAGAGGCAATCTTTTTGACTCAGCCTCTGGAGTGCTGTGACTGCAGAATGTGCCACCACACTCTTACGAGGTATGGTAACAAATTGGTGTATGTGGCTTCCAAGTGGCACCCACTGGAAAGGCAGGCTCATAAAAACATTACAGTGTGTCCACATCTACCTTTGCAACTGAATCTGGCACCATGCAATTTCTGGCTCTTCCCTAAAGTCAAAATGACCATGAAAAATAAATATTTTGAATCCATTTAGGACATAAAGACAGCCACAACAGTGTAACTAAAGACACTCATGAAAGAAGATTTCAGAACTGCTTCAGAAAGTGGCAAGAACAATTGGATAAGTGTGTTCAACGTGAGGGGGAGTATCTTGTGGGAGATTAAGGGCAATCTGTGTTTTATTTTAATATATTGAAAATATAAACATTCACTGTGACATTTAACCTTTGTCTGTGGGTCAGTAGGGCCACTTGTTCCACATGGTGCAAAAGTAGGAAGGCTGCTTCCTTGCAGATCCCTGGGAAACACACCTTCCTCATCCTTCAGAAGGCCCGGGGGCCCCAGGGCTCCTCCTGAATTCTAGGATGCTACAGTAGTTCGGTTACAACATTAATAGTCCAGCATTGTGTCATTTTCCCCAATAGCAGGTTTTAAACAGACTGAACAGGATGTGACTCCCATTGGAGAAGACAAACTAGATGGTGGAGGAAGATGTGGAAAGAGTCTCTCTAGAAGAAATCTGAGAATATAGTGAACAGATATGAGAGTCAGCAAGACTTTGGAGGCAAGTTGCATCCATCTCCAAAAAATAGACTGGAGAAAAAACTGAATATAAGAACATTGGAAAAACCCTTCCTTTGCTCACACACCTTATTTCTCTTAAGGAAACACCTTTCTGAAAATTTGAGTTCAAAGGACAATTTAGAGTTAATCATGAGGGAAGTTGTGTAGGAAAGAATCATCAATTTTTTTAGTATGGAAATCTTTTACCTGCCTTTGTTCCCTGTGATAACATCCTCTTGTAAATCTGTGTGGAAATGCATTCGTGCCCTGACTGATAGGAGAACATTCCCCACTGGAGAAAAACCCCGTGAATTTACTGAATGTGACAAACATTCATTCACATGATGTATCTCATTCAATTGAGAAATCATGCTGAAGAAAAACTCAGTGCTTCTAAAGAATATTGAAAAGCCATTGACTATATGACAGCTTATTGAGCAGTAGAAAATTCATCCTGGAGAGGAACCAGTGAATACAGCACAACTTTATTGACTATTACAATTTATACTGGGGAGAAAGTTGAGAATGCACTACATATGATAAAACTGTCTCTCGAACTTTCTCCCTTTTTCTGCATTTGAGAGGTCACACATTGAGAAGACTTATAAACATAAGAAATGCAGAAATATCTTGAGCCAAAAGTAAATGTTCATTCATCAAAAAATTTATACTGGAGAGGGACTTCCTCCAAGATGGCCACCCAGATGACACTGTGACAGGGAGGCTCCCTGAATATACCATCAAAATGCTGGAATATAAACTAATATAATAACAGAGAGAAGGAAAAAAGAGGGAGATGTGTCCTCTGGACCCAAGAAGAATCTAAAACGAGAACTGTAGCCCACGGAAAGAGTAAAAGAATGAAATAAACAAAGGCGGAGACCAGAAGCACCTCTGTCCATAGCGGAATCCAATCAGCGCTGCGACCCGAGCCGAGAAGGTATGATCCAGGTGCTCTTGATACGCGTGGAGTTGCCAGGAGAATTGCGGTGGTGTGGCGCGACAGCAGAGACGACGGTAGACCGTGGAGCGAGGTGGTCGTGAGCGGGCGAGTGAGTGAACCCTGCGGCCCCCAGTCCCCCACCCCCGAGGGAGAGCGAGGGACAGCCATCTTGAGACCGGAACTGCACCTAATTAGGCACGGTTCCTGGAAGGCTGTGGCGGAAAGGCGCGGGTGCCCTGGGGGTGATAGAGGAGGTTTGGCGGACCGCCCTATACGGTTAACCAGACAGCGGCCCTATCCTCTCGCGCACCGCAGTAGACATTCGCAGAGCAGAAACAGGCTTGGGAGAGGCAGTGGACCAACACGGCCTCACGGGCGAGCCCAGGAAAATGCCAAGACGGAAAGGCAGAGGGCGCTCTCCAGACTCTGATACAAGCAGAACCGATCCCGGGGACGCTAATGCTGACATGGTCGGGAGTCCAAAAATTAAACTCTCAGAAGAGTTGACAACAGAAGTGGGGAGACAACTCCACGAAGCTATGAAAGAAATTAAAGCAGCACTGTTAACCCAACTGAGAATTGAAATGAAACTCATAATCGGGGAATCGATAAGTGCCTCTAAAGGAAACATAGCAGGAAAGGTGGAGGATGAAAAATCAAAGGAAATTGAGAATGAAATTAATAAAAAATTAGAACGCGTTAATCAGATTCAGAGAGATTACCAGGACATCAAAGAATCCAATAAAAGTTGGCAGAACCACTTGAAGGAAACTAAGGATAGACTTTCGTATCTGGAAGAAAGAATGAAAACTTGGGAAAGAGAAAGGAGAGACTTTCTCAAGATAATTAGAAATCTGGAAGTGGCAGTGCAACGGCTGCAAGACAACACAAGGAAACATAACTTACGAATAAAAGGTGTGAGTGAAAAAGCAGGGGTCGATACAAACCAAATTAAAAGACTATTTACAGAAATAATTTCAGAAAACTTCCCAAGCATGGGAACAGGAAGAGACTTTCAGATAACTGAAGCATATAGAACTCCAGCTAAACTTGACCAAAACAGGCCTACACCCAGACATATAATAACCAAGATTCCAGAAATCCAACATAAAAACATGATATTAAAAGCTATTAGAGAAAAGAGACAGATTACCTACAAAGGAAGGCCCATCAGAATCACGAC